>VDFB02056149.1:0-28746 GCA_007258455.2 Sequoia sempervirens
TGTTTGAATAGTGCTTGAATTGATTGATGTAAAATGCTTGAATGCTTGAGATTTCTTGAGATATGATAGCCAGATGTTGAGGATAGTGGAGATGTAAAATGGGGTGAAAATCATTTATTTATATACAATTCTTGTGCCTTACTATCTATTCATGCCTCATCACAGGCCAACATCAAGTGATTTTGAATAAAATCCCAAAATAAATTTTGAAATATTTTGAATTTGGGGCCAAGGGGGAATTATTTGCAACCCATGGGGAATGGGTCCCACCTAGGACCTAAAAACATGTGTTAGAAAAAATGTTGTATTTGATGCTATTTGTTGGGATAACATTCAAAAGTACACTTAATTACAACTTATGAGGGCATAAAGAGACCAAATAAAGCATGAGAAGGGTGTAAATAGTAAAAATATGCCTAGAAGAGTGTGAAAGCTTGTTACAAGACTTTACAACACTTCAAAATAGGGCTTGTTGATGAGTAAAAAGGTAATTTTTTGCTTTAAATAGAGTCTAGAAGAATGTAGAAATGTCTTACAACACTCTTCACAAGACATTGTTCTTTGAGTTTTAGTACCTAAATAAGCATGTTCAAGCCATGTTACAACATAAAATTAGAGCAACATAGTTCCAACACCACGAAACAAGACCTAAAAGGCCATGAAAATGACAAGGGGCTATTTTTCTACGGCACAAGATATATATGTATTAAAAATGAAGTTGTTGTCTATGTGAAAGTTTGACAAACAATGAAGAAAAAAATGGTCTTGTTTGTAACCTAAAAGTGACTAAATTGATCATAATTTAAAATCATTTAGTTATTAAATTTTAAAAATATTTTTTTAGTTATATTTTGATGGATGTTTAATATAGGTAGTATGGTATGGGTTAGTGTCCCCCAGTTGTAGGATATCTAGTGTGTGCATGAGGAAGGTGTCGAGGTGGAATGACTTCCATTCCTGGTTAATTTTTAGATGGTGTCACTAGCACAACACAGAGTTTTGGCATGTATGATTAGTTGTTTCTTAAAGAAGGTAAACAATCTAGAGCCTATATTTGATCTCAAATGGATAGTAGCTTTCAATGCCTTCCCTAAAGTGGTGTGAGGAGTCCACTTAAATCTACTACATAAAATTTTCTCTCTATGTTTTTTATCTCTCTTTGATTCAAGGCTCATGTTTTGTATTGGCCTCCATTTGTAAGGAATCTGGTTTATGAGGCATTTTTCATTTTGTTTTGGTCCCCCATCTTTAATTTGTAAGCTTGTATGCTATATATGTAATCCCAAAACTTTTTATATTATGAATAATATTACAAGATTTTTTCCTTTTATCTAAAAGGAATAAAAATATATGGAATATTTTTGTAATATCATGGATCAATTTTGGATTGGCATAAAGACCAAGGCTTGGTATTAGTAGACAATATTGATGAGTTATACGAGTAGGATAATGACTAAATATAAGTGGAAGTATACAT
Source organism: Sequoia sempervirens (assembly GCA_007258455.2). Classification (NCBI taxonomy): domain Eukaryota; kingdom Viridiplantae; phylum Streptophyta; class Pinopsida; order Cupressales; family Cupressaceae; genus Sequoia; species Sequoia sempervirens. The sequence goes on from VDFB02056149.1 coordinate 1,478, forward strand.
ACACATAATGCATTCAATGGATCCATTACATAGCTATATCTTCCATTGAATAGCACTGGCACATGAAAAGTAGCTAACAACCAAAGTTTTGGAGCCTATAGGTCCTTATCTATGCCACACAAACCACTCGATGGAACTTTAGTTGTGCACTCTAAACATATGGTGGTATCTTTTGGAGGATGGCATATCTTCTTGTACTATTAGCTTTTATGTCACAGGCACTATTCATCAGGGATGAGTGGCTATCAATAATAAAGAATAAACAAGGTGCATGAACATGTGATTATGCTTGAAACAAACGTAGCTCAACACATAGACCATAAAATAATAAAAAAACATACAAAATTGGTTGCTTGAAAATATTTAGAAAAGACTATCATACTTAGCAAACCAAGATGGGTTGGCTTTTTTGTATCCTTATTGTAAGCTATTAGTCATTGATTCAAAAATTTAACTTACTTCTTCTTATAGAGGGAATATTGTCAACATAATAAAAAATTCTTATACATAGATTATTATAAGGTATATTTTCTCTCAAATCTAGATAAATGAATCATATAAATTCATTTTTCATTCACAACAAAAAACACAAGAAATTGAAGGTAGAGTGAAATAAAACTCCATTTCAAGATTTTGCATCTTTAATTTTATTGACTAATTTAATAAAATAATGAATAAATCCCATAACTATTCATAATTAATGAAAACTCATGATTCCTATAATAACCCCAAGTGGAAACTTAAAAGAATTTTCACTTTGAAAACATGCCAAATCTAGGAAAACTTAGTAGGAATTTCTAGCCAATCCCCTAATCTACAAATATATTTCATGAAAAATTCTTAGCCTTGAAATACATAAAAAGTTATGAATTTAGTTCTAGGAGGATATAATTTTAAGAGAAAAATAGAAAAGGTGTTTGAAATTTTCTTGTTGTCCATACATTGGATGAGGATTTGTAATAGCCAACTAACTTGAAACCTAGTACTAACATGGATACATTAGTAGATAATACACAAAGAAAAGTGGGGAAGTTTCATCTCAAAGGTAGTTGGCCAAATAGGTTGAAATCTACATTAACAAGTGCCAAAATAATATTGAATAAACAATCAATGATTTAACTTTGAAACCATATGTTGGTGTAGAAAATGGAATATCCCTTACATGGTTTGTAGATACAGAATGGTACATATGAATACCAATTTTTCTCTTTCCACCAAGTTTAGAGACTTATAATTTTATGAATCATATGAGGAGGAATAGAATAAATAAAGGTTTAAAATAACAAAAAAATTACTAGAAAGCCTATACTTCAATTTTTCCTTAGGCTAATAATAAAAGCTCCTAGTAGAATTAGAGAAGAGGTCAAGAAGAGTCTTGATACCTTTGTGAAATAATTTCAAAGCATTAACCCAAAGAATATTAGCAAGGTGTTGATCTTGACAATATATAACATAAGGCTTCCAAATATAGATAATTGGTTAATATATAGACCCTTGAAAAAATCATTATCATTCCACAAAATCCATGGCTTGATGGATTCCCAATATTTTCATTTGATAAAGGAAGGACCCTATTAAAGGGAATATATTAGTCACAATGATGAGATTTCATTAAGAATGATCCCAAATTAAACAATGATCTAAAGTAATAATTCTTAGTCATGCAAGTTCTCCTAGAATGAATATGGAGAGATAAATTCCTTTCAAAAAACCAATTAAAGTGTGTATATGTGATTGATATTCAAATTACTACTTGATTAGGATATATCCCTAGTATGAACGTATTGAACACCTTTAAATATAAGGACATATAAATATATCATAAAAATATCATATTATTGGACCTAGATACAAAGGGTAAATGTGGGAAGTTGGTGATATTTAAATTTAGGTGGTATGTATTGATGATCATGAGGATGATCTCATGACCATGAACTAATCCTAGATAAAATGGATTTTATTTTACTAGACAACTAGTATTAACATGGAAGTGTGTATATGCATGGCTATGATAAATATGTAGCTAAGGAAAATATATGTGGGTGTTTTGACATGTGATTAAAGATAAGTGGTAGGTGAATTTATAAACATATATAAAGGGTAGGTGGATTGTGTAGAGAAAGGGACTTAACTCTAGAAAAAATAGCACCATTTATCAATATGCCTATATTTATACACTTAGGTTTTCATTTTACCCATCATTACATATAATTGATCAAAGATATAATTTTCTATGGGTTTTCATGAGTTTTTTTACCTAAGCATTTTCTAGCATAATTATTTTGTGTTCTTATTCATGTGTTTATTATTAGGGCCTCATAAATAATGTGTTTATAGGTTTTTGGGTTCATTTATGGTATTTTATCCTTTTGCAAGATTTTTGTTCCACTTGCACCTACTGTTTGCAATTCACCTCCACCTTCCTACATTAAGTTTAATACAAGTTCAAATTCCCACAAATGTTCACTACCACACCATTTTTCATAGTAGTTCAACTTTACCTCTATTAACACCTTGTCCTTTTCTCTTGTTGGATTTTAATGTGCTACAAAACCTAATGTGTGGGTTCACTTCAATACCAAATATACACAAAGTTTTCTCTTCCTCCATTTCCATTAGCTTCACTTTATTCCTTGCAAGATTTAGAATTCCATATAAATTTGACCTAAGTTAACTTCCACATCAAATCTCTACAACTCACTTCCACTCCATAAAAATATGTCTTCCAATTAAACCTATAGGATTTTGACTTACTAGTGAACTTCACCTAAGCTCACTTCTAACTTTTCTTCACCCATGTTATTCTCCTCAAATTTCACTTCTAATATGTCACTCGGGTTCTCAATCCCTTTTTTGGTGGGATTCTTAGGATGGTCACCCTCCCATTATTTATGCTTAACCTAACCTCCAGTCTCTTTGTGATCATTTTATTGCTATTGGTTGAAATATGGTTGAGCATTATAAGTCAGTTCAGAATATTGGACTGGTTGCTAGCCTTAGATGGAAGCACTCCTTGGATTGGTCACCAGGAGGGTTAGAAAAGGATAGGAAAGAGTTGGCTCAGATTCTTGCATCACGTGAATGCAATTCCATGATGGGGCAAGATGTTCTGGCTTGGAGTAATAGTGATTTATCTGGTAAGTACTCTATTTCAGCAGGTTATGGTGAGTTGCTTAGGAAGGTGTTTGGGGACATTGAGGTTTCTTGGTGGAAGAAAGTGTGGAATAAATTTTCTTGGCCCAAGTGCAATTTTTTACTATGGCTAGTGGTCCAGAACTAGTGTCTTACTTTGGATAATTTGTGCAAGAGAGGGTTCCATGGTCCCTCGATGTGTGTTTTGTGTAGTAAAAGTGCAGAGAGTGTCTCTCATATCTTCTTCCAATGTTCCTTTTCTAGGAGGATTTGACACCTTTGGTGGGATGTGTGGAACCAGGCTTGCTGGCATGTCTCCTCTTCGGCGGAATTCTTTGCCTAGTGGGGGAAGGCCCCTATTAAGACCTCTTTTCTACAAGTTACTTGGGCTCTAGGATTGACTTAAATTATTATCTGGCATATTTGGTTGGAGAGGAATCACAATATTTTTCAAGATGTGAAGCTGGTTGTCCAACATTTGTGGTGGAGGAATTTTCATTTGATGGGAGAAACTATTGCGGCTAAGTGTGACTTGGCTGAGGGTGTGGATCCAAGAGAGGTTTCCTTTTGTACTCATCTCAATCTTCCTCTTCAGAGGGGGGTTGCTCAGAGTGTTGGTGAGATCAAGAGAAATAGATGTCGTCATCCCCTTTGGAAGATAAATAGGGAGGGGCGTTGGTGTCCTCCTCCTCAAGGTGTGTTGAAAATCAACACAGATGGTTCTTCTCATGGAAATCCTGGCCATGCTAGTATTGGAGGTGTTGGGCGGACTAGTTTTGGAAGTGTTGAGTTTATCTTTTCTATTTATAATGGTTGGTAAACTAATAATGTGATGGAGGCTTTTGATATTTTGTGTGTTGTGGAGTGTGGTTGTGCTCTCGGGTGGAGACAAATCATTTGTGAATTGGATTCTCAAGTGGTAGTGACTTTGCTAAAGAGTATACAATTGGAGGATGTTAGTTGGAATTTGGATGTTATAAAACAAATTCTTAATCTATGTGCTTCCTTTGATTCTATTTCTTTTTGTCATATTCTGTGTGAGTGGAATGGGGTTGCAGATTGTTTGGCTAAATGGGCTTTTGATCATTTGCAAGATCGAAATATTGTGGAAAGGGTTCAATTACCCCTAGATTTGTCACAAAAGTTGGACCAATTAGTGGAGATTGATAGGGATGTGTAATTCCATTGCTTTTTACTGCTCTTTTTTGGTTTCAATAAATTTTTACCCCTCTTTTAGTTAAACTACTATGAATGTTCCATTGATGAACTACTTAGTTACTAGAATTGATTCATAATAATTCTAATTGAATTAAATATTGATCTAATGGGAACTTATTTTTTGGTGTAATAATGGGTGTCAAATACATTTATGGTGTCACCACTATTTCATCTATTTTATCCTCTCTTCCTAATACCATAAAGATATTCTCACTACTCCAACTACCAAGTGTACTTATAATCATCTCAGGAATCTTTTTGAATCAGTTTTGGGTGTGATTTTTGTTGATAATATTGATCCCATGTTACTACATTATTGCAATTTAGGGTTACACCATGCTACATTATATATATATATATATATATTTTTATCATTTTGAAGGGAGTTAGTTGTTGTGTTGCTCATAGATGCCTATGAATATGCTTGAAGCTTCTAGGGGGATTATTTTATCAATCTAGACCATTCTAAAGAATATTTTATATTTTTTAAGGATATATGAATGTAAAAAAGGTATATATTCGAATGTCTCCATGAATTCTGATAGATCTTTATAGAGCTCTTCTCATTTATAGTTTCTCTTACCATATTTATTGGTATGATCAAAATTTAATTTTGGAAAATGTGATATTATTTTAATGGAATTTTGTACATTTCAAATGGATTTATGTAGTGTGTTTAGGGATTATTAAGTATGTTCTATATATTGATGTTATCATTTGGTTTATGTAGTTGCATATATATTGTTCCTTGTCTTTCCAATTCATTGTTCAGTTTCATAACTATGACCTTGTACCCAATGAAGAGGAACCAATCATTGAAACACTTGGCTAATCTTAAACTCTTTAAAATAAATACACATATTAACTAGTATTTTAGGAATATAAATCAATGTTGTGTACTCATAATATTGTGATTTAACTAGGAGAATATCTTATGAGAACCTTGAATGAACTCATTTCATGTGGATTATTCTTGGAATTTTTAATTACCTATATATGGGTTATATACAACTAGTCTTGCTTGACTTACTGATAGAATTTGGGTTCAAATATATAATTGAGTTTAACAATTTTCATTTTTGTTTTTTCAGTTTGTTTGATTTGAATACCTATGGGTTAGTGCAAGATCATGGAGGTCCAAACTAGGCCCTTAAGTGGGAATAAAATTCAAAAAATAGAGTTAGGCAACTTGACATAAAATTTTTAATAAGATATTAAGATAATTTGAAAAATATGTAAAAAACAATTTTTTTAGCAAATTGAATTTAGTTTCTAAGATACTATTCTTTTTTTGGAAAAAAATAAATCTATTTGGTGAAAATTTGAAATTTCAATGCAATAGTACTAAATTTTCAGGAAAAAATAAAAATTAGGTGTATGTCTAACCAAACTGTGTACAAGCAAAATATAATATATTTATTTGAAACTTTCAATATAAGTAGAGGGAACATGCCTTGATGTGTTGCATTTTTTTTGTAATTTTTTTCCAAGTAAATAATTAGTTATGATTTTTTATTAAAAATTTTAAAAATATTAAAACTTGTTTATCTGACCACCATAACTTGGTAAAAAATTTATGAAATTCAATTTTTTTTTCCTATAGTATGGGAAGCATAGAATGTGTTGCATCTTTTAGATTCAAAAAATGTGAAATCATTTAAGAACTATATATGCTTTTCAATTAGCCTATCAATCAGGACTTTAGTCAGAATGTATGTATAAAATCAATAATAAATATCCATTCAATTCCAAATAAGGTATATCTTTTATTTTTGGAAAGTTGGCAATTTTCTCAATAAATCGTTTTTGTTTCATCAAATTTGGATAAAAAAATTTGTCAGCCATTTTTTGGTCATATCGCCACTTTTTGGACCCCCATGATTCTACACTCACCCCTATTAGGGTATACCCCTAGTGACACCCTCTTAAGTCTAATTTGATCTTGAAAGATAGAAGAGATAACCCATTCTCATCAATTGACCTTTAAGCCTTCATTATCTATGAGTGAACCCTATTCTTGATTTTATGATGACAACCCCTAGACTTGAAAGGAGAATTGAGTTCTAGTATTTTAGAGTAGCAATTTTGGGACTCACCAAGTTTATTAGCTAAATCCTTAAGATATTATAGTGTTCTTATTTGGTCAAAAACTTCTTAGGTTCAAGTCAATGGTAGAAAAATATGATCAAGCATATTAAGAAATCATGTAATGGATAGCTAAGGTGCTTATATAATTTTATGATGCAATATTGATATTTTGTGATGTTACACATATATCTTGATTGATTTGAAATTGATCTTATGATGGATGAATAATGAATTGGGGTTTTTCCTTAAATATAACACCCTCACACATAAATTCATAGTTTTAATGCTCAAGTTAAATAAAAATTGCTAGCTAGAGGGAGACAACTCAAGACCAAGATTTAAATTTAAGTCAACAAGTTCTAGGATCATTTATGCACTCATAAAACTAAATTAGTTTAGCTATACAACCATTTATATAACCCTAGAAAATGAATGGATAAAAAAATAATTATGAACAACCCTTAGGTATTTGTGTATATTGAGTCAAATCATATTCAAATTATTTGCCAGCTTTTTAGCCAAAACATGCAATATATACACTATTCATTGGACTAAGGATAACTTGATTGAAGTGAGTCCAAAGTAAGGGTTTGTAAGGTATGAAATTTTCACCATTATAATAGTAAAAACTCAACACCAACAATGCATATGGAAATAATTATAACTTCTTATGATAAATATTATGCTCCACAACAAATTGTATGAAACCAAGTGTATGGTTACTAATTTAGCATTATATTTATATATTTTTGTGTTGTTACTTATTTATATAAAGATATACTCAAGTGAGTGTCAAATACCCAACAACCCAATTTTGAGGCTTTCATCTTCATTTTTTGGAATGAAATCATTATGCACAAAGTAAGTCTATGAGTCACAATATTCATTTTCACCATTGTAATAATAAAGACCCAACACCAACAATACATAGGAAAAATATGTTTCTTCTTATGATAATTATTGTAAATCACAATTAATTATATGAAACCAAGTATAAAATTACTAATTTAGCACTACATTTCTATATTTTTATGTTGTTAGTTCCTTTTATATAAACATATACTTGGGGGAGTGTCATAGGCCCAAACACCTAATGTTGAGGCTTTCATTTCTATCTTTTTGGAACTATAGCATTATGCGCAAAGTAACTATGTAAGCTGTAATATTTATTTCTATTTTAGATAGATATTTACATTCTAATTTGAATATAACAACAAATTACTTATGATTATAAATTGAAGAGTCAAGGCCATAAATATATTTTAAAATTGTTTATTTAAATAAATAATGATTATGACAATAAAATATTTAAACATCCATATCACAAATTAGAATATTAAAAATAATAAATTAATCAATCAAAAACATAATTATGTATTAATCAATTAAATATATATTTACTACACAATACAAATTAGAAAATTTTCATCAAATAAATATATTTATATTATTTATAACTCAATTATATATAAAAATAATTTTATATCTTTACATATTAGACATGAGATTATCTTCTAGACCTAACCTATTTCTATTAAAAACCTTTTGATCTCAAACATATATAAATATACAAAAGATGCTCAAAACATAATTATATATAACAATTAGATAATAAATTATATTAATACTATTTGACCATAAAATCATATAATGTATTGCACTTGGATTGTGCATAATTATGATTTGTTTCTAAAAAGAAATTAAATAAAATGTTTTTAAATACTTGCACAACACTACAATTAAATTGACACTTCAAAATGTAATTGTTGCATGAAATATTCCCCTTATTTTTTTCTCAAAATTTAACACACAAACCAGCAACAAGTCACTGATTAGCGTTAGCTCCAAAAGCAAATCAGCATGGAAGTAACTCTAACCAAGAATGTTCACCAAGATCCCAATGTGGGCGAGGTGATAGCATATGGTCAGAGGATCATTAGGAGTAAACTGAACTGAAATTACAATTCATCTGCTAATGCAGGCATCCACAAGCAGTGGGGATACTCCACTTATTCAGTGGGTGAGATTATTACATTATTAAAGGTGGCAAGCCAGCCATTTAAATCCTCACTTCCACTTATTAACGTGGGGGGAATACAGTCCACACAACCACTTATTTAGTGGGGGGAAACTTACAATTAAGAAAGATGATTATTTAAACTCAACCACTCAATCGTGGGAGTATGAAATTTAAACTAATTGCAGCAAATAAAATAAATAGCTATTAGTACTACTAATCAGCTTTACAATGAATTAAACAGCTGCAAATAAGAAAGATATGCTTCCAAATCAATCAATGGTTAGAGTAACACTTCCTCTAACTCTTACAATACAATAATGATATAGAAATGAAGCTCAAACCAGCATTATATCAAAAACTAACAAGTCTGATCAGAAATAGAGAATACAGAAAATCAGACCAGCAAACTGTACATCAATGAAATGCACATAACTTTATCAATTTACCTCCAAATTGAGTGAAATCAATTGCAATGAACCTCTAGAGGATAGGCGCCCATGTCATGATGTTGAAACAGCTTCAAAAAGCAACCATTAATTTACTTGCACAATTCTCAATGCTCCCAACATGGTATGGCCCTTAGCAAGGGCGATTTTGCAAGAATAAAAATAAATACTTTGAAATAAATTCTGATCTTCTATGGGAAGGGGCGCCCATGTGCTAGGAATGCATATCTTCAATACCCAGAAGCAAATAAAATTCATACTAAAAGCTGTATACAAAAATCACTTTCAGCCATGATAAACCAGCAACATAAAAACTGGAAATATCTCACCAAAACTCCACAATAATGCTCAATATGTACTTCTGGATGAAGCACACTCTCAATCCACCACCTAGGGAACCATAGTTGCAGGCCCGAAGAATGGAATAAATTTGCTAAGCTTTCCCTTAGCCGGATTCTGGATTCATTCCAGCAGCGTAACTTTGCTCTTCAAAAATATGCATAATCAGCTCTTCAAACAGCAGCAATATATAAACTTCAATTGGCAAATGAAGCAACAAGAACTCTTCAAATTCCAAGAAGTTGAATCACTTCAACTTCCAAAAGGGATGCCACCTTTTTGCATTTTACTTTTTGAAATAATATAATATTACTCAACCTCTTTTTCACTTTGCAACAATAAAGCATTTAATAAATTATTAAATGCATAATTGACCCCCTTAATGGCCCCTCTTTTAAAACAACATGAAGTTATTACTCCTAGTCGTGGGGTACAACTGAGAAACATGAAATTTGACTAAGTATAAAAACTCAATCCATGGAGATAACCAAAACCAATGCCAATACTGAAATTGATGGATAGCAAGATGACTTGAGTTGAGCTGCTGATGATGCTACTGCCAAATTTAGACTTACTAAAAATAGCCAACTACTATAAATAGTAAGTTCACATCAAAACAACAGATAGCCAGAACAGTAACTTGCAAAGGATTGAACTGCTGCTAGACAGAATCTTAAAAGATAGACTTGCTAAAAATAGCAACTACTATAAATAGTAAGTCTGCACAACATCCTCTGAACACCAACTGAGCAATATCTGAAAGAGGAAACCCTAATTTTCCACCTCAGCTTAGCCTACGGATTTCAAAAATAGGCTAAATCCTATTGAAGAGTGTAGGGCCAAAATGGGGACATTACATTGAGAAGACTAAACATGTGGTAACTATAGTAGGTGTTGTTTGAAACATACCTACATGTTATACATGACATGAAAATAAGAGTAAAGTAGTGTAAAATGATTTGTTTTATTATAAAAGTAAGGAAAGGGTTTTGACCTTGAAATTTTAGAATACTAGCATGTATTAAGAAAACAATAGGAGGGCATGGAAGCTCAAAAATAGTGAAGGGCACACAAGTTCAAGGAATTATTTTTATATTTTATATTAAATTATTATAATAATTATAATAATTATACTTGAAACTTTAGTACATAAATATATTATTTTCTAATTTTGATAATATATATTTTTAAATAAATATTAAAAATGTGTGTAAAAAACACAAGTGTTTCCATTCAACACCTTTTATTTAGTGCATCTTTTTTTCATTTTTTTGATAAGTTATAGTATTTTTCCTTGGCATGGTAATCAACTTAATATTTTGTGTTGATAACCTACTTATAGTAAAAAATAAAAAATAAAATATAAATAATAATTAAACTATTGAAATATATATATATATTTTAAAACTAAACTTATGGATCTATAAAAGTGTATTTTTATATTTTAAAAAAATTACATTAATAGGAGTTATTGAAACATCAAGTTTTTCAATTTTTTTTTTTGGTAAATTAGATTTAAAGTGTTGCTATTGTATTTAGCCAAATATTTTAGTTGGAAAAGTTGTGAAAATATCTAGCTTAGCTAAAATGAATCTTACTAGATCATATGTTTGACCAAAATTGATTTTTAGTTATAAATACTTAAATTCACTTGTGCTAATAAGTTGGCCAAAAGAGTGACACAACTTTTACTTTTACCCTTATTCAGCAAAGAGATTTACAGACATCAATGGAAACTCCAAGAATAATTTTAACAAACCCATAGATTCCTTAGTTCAATGGGAAAAATTATGATTACTAGTTAATCACTATGAAGGCATTATTTTGTTCTCAGGATATTTGGGAGTTTGTTGAAAATGGTTACCTAGAACTAATAGATGCAATAGCATACAATGCACTTACTCAAGCAAGAAGGATTTTCTAAGGGATAAATAAAAGGCATCTAAAGCTCTCTTTTATATTTTCCAAGAAATGCATGAGAGTATCTTTCCAATGGTTGCAAGAACAACAAAATCAAAACAAGCATGGGACATTATGCAAACAACTTATCAAGGAATGGGGAAGGTCAAGACAACAAAATTGTAAATGTTGAGAAGAGACTTTGAAACAATATTCATGAAGGATTTTGAATCAATAGATTCATTCTTTACACAAATTATTGGTTTGTTCATTCAAATCAGGTCTCATGGTGAGACACTTAAAGAAAGAAGAGTGGTTGAAAATATTTTGAGAAGTCTACCTACAAGGTTTGAGTTTATAGTTGTGGCTATAGAAGAAACAAATAATTTTTCTCAATTTTTAGCGGATGATTACATGCATCTTTAATTTCACATGAGAATAGGCTAAGTAGAACAACAAATTCATCATTGGAGCATGCTTTCAAAACAAAAGTTTTGAAAAATTAGCCATGGTATAGGCAGAGGAAGATCAAATTCAAGAGGAAGAGGAAGAAATGCATATAGAGGTGGAAAAACCAACCCATCAAACTCTAGTAGAAGACATAGTAGCCAAAGCTCAAATCAAAATCAACCTCAAGGAAAAAGGTATGAGAAATCACAAGTTCAGTGTCATCATTGCAAAAATATGGGCATTACTCAAATGAATGTAGAAAGAAACAATATGACTCTAGGCAGAAAAATGCAAACTTTACCAAAGAAAACCAAAATCAAGGCAACGTGTTTTTAGCTTGTAATGTTGCACAAGAACAACAAAATGATATGTGGTTTTTAGATTCAAGATGTAGAAATCACATGATGGGGAATGTAGAACTATTTTCTAGTTTAGATGAAAATTTAAAATCATGTTACATTGGGAAATAACAACAAGTTTTAGTTATGGGGAAAGGAAAAATAAACATTTTAGTCAAGAAGTGGGAGGAATTTTTTTATTTATGATGCGTATTTTGTCCTTGGCTTAAAACGCAATTTGATGAGCATTGGTCAACTTGTTCACAAGGGATATAGAGTATTTTTCAAAAAATAGAGAATGCACACTCTCAAGTAAATATCCAAGTAATTAGATTATTGTAAAAGTGCAAATAAAAAGTAATAGAATGTTTCCCCTAATGATATAGCCATATTTAAAGGTAGAACTTTCTCAAACATAGCAACTTGTGGATAAAGGAAAAGGTGAAACAATCACACAATCTTTCAAGTAGAAAGATGAAAATTGGTTATGGCATCTACATTTTGGGTACCTAAACTTTGGAGGTCTAAACCTATTGTATAGGAAAAAATGGTAAAGGGATTTTCACTCATAGAGAAACCAACAAGAGTATGTGAAGGATGCATTTTAGGCAAACATCATAGAGAATCATTTCTAGCAGGAAAGTAAATAAGGCAAAAAACACTAATAGAAATTGTCCATTCATATTTGTGTGGTCCTATGAAAACACCCTCAATTGGATGAAGATATTATTTCATGATATTAATTGACGATTACAAAAGGAAAAACATGGTTCTACTTCCTAACACATAAAGATGAAGAATTTGAGCTCTTTCACCAATTCAAGGCTCTTGTGGAGAAACAAAGTGGGCACTACATCAAAGCATTGAGAACAAATAGAGGTGGTGAGTACATATCAAATGACTTCCTAATATTTTTGCAAAGATCATGGCATTCAAAAAAAATTAAGTACTAGGTACACATCTCATCAAAATGGTTTAGATGAAAGGTAAATAAAACAATTATGGAAATCGATAGGAGTATGTTAAAAGAAAAACATTTTTCAAATGTGTATTGGGTTGAAGCTGTATCATGTGTAGTTTATATAATGAATATATGTCAAACAAATTTTTTAAAGAATATGATTATAGAAGAAGCATGGAGTGGAGTTCTAAAACAAAATGTTTCTTATGAGAGTATTCAGATGTGTGGTGTATGCACATTTTCTAGATGAATTGAGAAAGAAATTGGATAGCAAGGGATATATATGCATATTTGTCATGGGATATAGTGAATAGTCAAATGTATATAAGCTATAATACAATCCAATAACCAAAAATGTAATAATTAGTAGAGATTTCTAGTTCATAGAAAAGGAAGCATGGGATGGTAGCCTAGAGAAAACAATGAATGTAATAGCAAGCATACCACAAAAAGTTAGAGAAGAAATATACTAGTAGGTATCCCTTCAAGTGTTACTCCTACTCTCATTCAAGTTGAAAAAAGAGGTCATCAAGTGACACCTACAACAAGCATAAGGACAACTCCATGCATTCCAACAAGTACAACTTCAAGTAGAAAACAAACACCATCAACAATAAGCACTCATAGTGTAGGCCCATCAAGCCCACATTCGACAAGTTCAACCTCAAGTGACATTGTTGAATGAACAAGACAATTGAAAGGGGGGGTGAATCAGTTGTATCAAATTAAAACATTAAAACCCTCAACACTAATCATATCCAAATGCATTCATTAAACTCTTAATCTATTGCAATGTTTAAACATGAAAGGAAGATAACAAAAAATAAAAAAAACCAACAGTATACACAAGAGAACACTAGATTTACGTGGAAAACCCTAGAAGGGAAAAGCCATGGTGAGGATTAGCTCACAATGTAAGTAATTGCAAAATTGGTACAAAAAGGCACTCTGTCAAAATAGGACACAGTGTCCAAAAAGGCTCATAGCCCAAGCTCACTACTGGAATGGAAAGAAGAAAAGAAGATAGAATGTTACACAAAGGACACAATCTCAATGTAATAGATATTCCACCACAATATAGCTCCAACAACACTCACAACCTTCAAGAGACCAAGATACCTCAACTCACTGCATTCGACAACATTTCCTTATAGCTCGCATTGCATTTCAAATTTTTTCACTTAATTTTGCATCACAACCCTCAAATCTATTCTACACTTCATCTTGCATCAATTTACCTTGCATTTATACTATCCACAACTTGAAAAACATCTTCAAGTAAGCTACACTCACCTTACACTTTACAAATTTAAAATAAGTTAGCACTAAGCATTCCTGCGGTGGATAGGAATGAAAATGGACCAATAAAAAACTTAACAAGGGCCCAAATTAATTCTCACACACCATACTACACCTTCATTAATGCTCAATTATCTTCGAATGTAGTGTAAACACCAGGTTGGTTGTCACTTGTGCAAACACCATTAAACTTTGAATTACACTCTTCCTCAAATCCAAGGATGAATTACAAACCACATACCATGCTTCATCATGATCTATAATATTCTTCTATTACCATGAAATTCATCAAACTCCTTCACAACAACTCGCACCTCCAGAATGTACACATCTTGTACACTTAGACTACACTACCAAACATTGCAACACTAAAATCCATCTTTCAGAGCACCAAACCATGAGTCCTATTGACACAAGGAAGAGATAAACATCATCAACATACCTTTAGAATCACAAGAATTGAAGAGAAACTATAGAGAAACATAGATAAAAATATTTCTCCCAAACACCTCAACAACACTAAAAAACACACTAGTGAAAAATTGACCATCAATTATTAGAAGAAAAATTTGGATATAAAAACTTTGAACACCTCTAACCCAACATATCCAAACCACACACAAGTAGATCTTCAACCTAGAAGAAATGCAAAGAAAAACTAGAATACTTTGCAAGCTTAACTCTTCAACACCCTGCTTCCTTCTTTTATCAATTTTCTCAATATTCTTTACATCTAAACCACAAATAAAAGCTTATCAAAGTGATGCCATAGGTTAACATAATAGAATTAATTGATGAAAACATAATTCAACTAATTAACGTGATAATCTCTCTTAGCCACTACACAACTATCACCAATGACAACACACATTTGTTGACATCAATGACAACACCTTCATACTTGCAACAATCTTCCTTTTTTTCATTGATGACAACACAAGATTTGAAAAACCATCAAAGACACAACAACTATAAACATACCTATTTCCTTTTCTCTTTTCTCCCCCTTGCACAAATCATTACACTCTCTTCCACTTTGATACTTTCCTTTTTCATGTCTCATTCTCCCTTTGTGTATACAAAATTTTTCACATGACTTCTCTTTCTCCCCCCCTTTGACATCATTCGTAAAGGATAAAATATTTTGCATTATTCTCCCCCTTTGACATATTACCAAGATACTTGCAACTACTCTAAATAATCCCCCTTATGAGTACACACCAAATCAACTTAGTGACCTATGCAAAATGACTTGACATATATTCAATACTGTAACAATGTCACTATCTACTGCCCCTAAGAGGTAGCCACCAACATCAGTCTAAAAAGGAATGAATCTATAGATCCACTGGACTAATGCATCTCCATATGCATCTACTTCAATGAAGGAGAGGTAATAACCCCCAACTTCTCTTGAAGATACTCAAAAGTATCCTTAGGAAGAACCTTAGTAAATATTTCAATAATCTGATCCTTTGTAGGTACATATTCAAGCTTCACTTCTTTCTCCACAACCTTCTCTCTCAAAAAGTGATACCTAATTGATATATTATTTGTTCTTGAATGCATGACTGGATTCTTTGAAATGTTGATTGCACTTGTATTATGATAATTTAAGATAGAAATAGGATCATCATACACTACTTTGATATCCTTCAATGTATGTCTCATCCACAACACCTATGTATAGCAAGATGTTGCTACAATATACTCAACCTATGCAATATATAAAGAAACAAATCTTGTTTCTTGCTTAACCATGATATTAATTTCCATCCAAGAAAGAATGCACCATCACTTTTACTTTTCCTATCATGCACACAACCAACTCAATATGCATCTATGTAAGCACTCAATGCGAAATCGGTATCCTCAGGATACCACAAGCCATAATATAGAGTTCCCTTCAAATATTTGTCCTCTTCACTATTGCAAAATTTGTCTCTTTAGTGTCTTCTTGAAATCTAGACACAAGACAAACTGCATGCATGATATCTAGTCTAGTAGTAGTTAGGTATAGCTATCCACCAATCATAGATCTATACTTGCTCCAATCAGCCTTAAGAAATTCATCATCCTTACTCAGTTTGCAACTAGTAACCATAGGAGTACATACCGGTTTGGAGCCTTCCCTTCCAAACTTATTTAACATCTCTTTAACATACTTTGATTGTGAAATGAATATGACTTTATCTATTTGATTGATTTGTATCCCAAGGAAGAAATTCATCTCCCCAAACATAGACATCTCAAACTCTTTATGCATCTCTTTTGTAAATTTCTTGCACATAGCTTCATTTCCTCCAAAGATTATATCATCAACATATGCAACCACTATAAGTATACATGCAGGATTATCATGGAAAAAATAGGCCCTTAATTGGCGAAAAATTCAAAAAAATCAAAGTTAGGCAACTCGATGTAAAAATTTGAATAAGTTATCTATATTATTTCAAAAATATGTAAGAATAAAATCTATAGAAAATTGAATGTAGTTTCTAAACTACTAGGTTTATTTAAAGAAAAATAAATCTATTGTTAGGGTTAGAAAGGAAGATAGCTAACAATTAAATGTAGATTTAAGTAATAAATAAAGAAACTAAAACACACAAGAATAAATTATAACACAAAGAATTTAATGTGGTTCACCCAATCCAGGCTACATCCACCAAACCAAGCCATCCAATGATTTTATTATCCAGTGCAAAAACCTATTACAATCTTATGAATAATCACATTTTTCATCATACTATAACCCCATCCAAACCCCTTTTTAACAAGCTTAGAAGCTTCCAGATTTGGGTTCTACAAAATTGAATTTTTCTTTTTCGTTGATTCTTCCCTTTTTTAGTGATGACACAAAAAATTAGGAGGAAATTTTTCTCGACTGCTACCCCGAACCCCCACCTGTGGCCCTGCCTCGCCTCAGACCTCGACAAGGATACATGCCGTACAATATAGCATGATTAGTTGCCACACACCATCATCTATTTAGTGAAAAATTAAATTTCAATGTAGTAGTACTTAAATTTTAGGGAAAAATATGAACTAGGTGTTTTTCCTCGACCACCCTAACCACAATAAAATGATAATAATGTTTTATAAGATTTTAGATATAACTAAAGGACTCATGTCCCAATGTGATGCATTTTTTTGTAATTTTCTCCAAGTAAATAATTAATTATGAATTTTTATTACAACTTAAAAAAAAAAAAACTTATGTCTAACCACCTTAACTTGGTCAAAACTTCATGAAATTCATTTTTTTAAAAATCTTATAGTATGCAAATAATAGAATGTGACAAATGTTTTGGATTCAAAACTGATACCGCTTTGAAAGCTATAGATGTTTTTCAATTAGCCTATCAATCAAGACTTTAGTTGTAATTCAAATAGAAAATGAATAATAATTATTTATTAAATTCAAAGTAAAACATAATTTATATTGGTGGAAATCTAAGAGTCTCCTTTAAAACCTTTTTTGTTTCATCAATTTTGGGTAAAAAAAAAAGTCATCAGCCACATACCCTACACATATGCATCATATCACCACTTTTTGGCCCATCATGATCCTGTACATACCCATAAAGGTTTGATCTTTCTCAACCTTAAAGTAAAGATTACTATATGCAGTACCCTTATTGAATCCTTGATGTATCAAATATCTTTCCAACCTTGCATACCAAGCTCTAGGAGCTTGCTTCAATCCATATAATGCCTTGTTCAATCTGCAGACTATATTAGGTTTATTTGACAACTGAAATCCTTCTAGTTGTTCCATGTAAACTTCTTCTTCATATTCTCCATTCAAGAAAGCAAACTTCACATCCATCTAATAAACTTTAAAGTCCTTATGTGTTGCAAATTCTGAAAACATCCTAATTGCTTCCATTCTAGCCATAGAAGAATTTAATATCTCCTCAATGTCTATTCCTTCAACTTGTGCATAGCCCTTACACACAAGTTTTTCCTTGTTTCTTACCAATTCTCTATTCTCATTTAGTTTGTTTCTAAATACCCACTTAGTTCCAATAATGTTTTTGTTTTCAAGTCTAGGAACCAATTCCCAAGTTTCATTATTCTCAATTTGCATAAGTTCTTCTTCTATTGCTTTCATCCAATGTTCATATTTATATGCCTCACTCATTATTTTAGGTTCAACATTAGAAAGTAAACATAAATTTACCTCTACTTTTGCAGCTCTTCTTCTTGTCAACATGCCTTTGCTTTTGTCTCCAATGATCTATTCTTCAGAATGATTTTTCTGTACATACTTAGGGGTCTTTTTCAGAGCTTCTTCCTCTTGATTTTGCACTTCTTTTTCCTTAGCTTTTTCTTCTTCTTCTCTACAAGTAGGCTCATCTGACTCATATCCATCCATTACCATGGAATTCCTCAAATCTTCATCAACCTTGACACTTGAACTATCAATAATCTTTCTCAATATTTTATTGTAACATTTGTAAGATTTGATTTTAGTAGAATATCCAAGAAAGATGTACCTTCATCAGACCTTGCATCAAACTTTCCTAAGTTTTCATTATCTCTTTTGATATAGCATTTTCTTCCAAAGATTCTAAAGTAATTGATAGTAGGAATCCTTCTGTACCACAACTTATAGCCTAGAGTCTTTGTGTTGTTAGTTTTTGCTTGAACTTTGTTAAGTATGTAAATAGTAGTATGAATTACTTCTCTCCAATAGACTTTTGATAGGTTAGTTTCTTTCATCATATTCATTGCAACTTCTTGAATAGTCCTATTTTTCCTTTCAACCAATCCATTTTTTTGAGGATTCCTGGGGGTAGACGAGTGCCTTTTTATGCCATGATTCTCATAAAACATGTTAAATTCATTGGAGGTGAACTCTCCACCTCTATCAGACCTCAAATATTTTATCTTCAAATCCATCTCATTTTCAACCATGACTTTGAATGCTTTGAATCTATCTAGAGATTCAAATTTTTCTCTAAGAAAGGTAACCTTTTTCATTCTAGAGTAATCATCAATCAAAATCATGAAATACCTTTCACCTTGAATACTTATCAATCACAAAGGTTTGTGTGTACCTATTCCAACAGTCCAATAGAAGATTGTTATTTTCCCTTGAAACTACTTCTAGTTTGTTTTCTAAATTGACAATTTTTACAAACAACATTGATAGGCTTTACAATGCTTGGAAAATCTCTCACTACTTAAATTGAACTAATTCTAACCAGGTTATCAAAATTAATGTGACACATTCTCATGTGTCATAGCCAGCTATCATTAATCTAATTCATAAAATAGTGACCATCAACACCCTTGATCTGATAGATATTTCCATCTATTCTTTTTCCAGTAGCAATCATAATTTCATACCCTTTTCTAATCTCACATCCATCATCCTGAAACATAAGATTGTATCCTTTGCTACACACTTGTACAACACTCAAGAGGTTATTCCTTAAATCTTTAACATAGTAAACATATTCAATATTATGCTTTCCATCAAAACTGATTGAACCTGTTCCACAAATGTTAGCACCTAAATCATCTCCAAATTTAACAAGTCCTCTATCATATTTTTCAAGCTTAATAAACTTACTCTTGTCTAGTTATATGATTTGAGCAACCATTGTCAATAACCCAATTGTTCTTATCTTGTCTAACATGAAAATAAGATTCCAAAGTACCTCCAACTTTATCCTTTTTCTCTGAAACACTTTCTTTCACAAAAAATTCAGAGTTAGTAGAACCAAATCCATCTTTTAAAGCCAAGAAAAGACATTCATTATCATCAACATCTCCATGAACTATGATAAGGAAGTGCATAGTGAGCTGAATTTATTATTTTCCTCTTCCATGAACTTGGATGGGTGTAACCGTGATGATCCTCCTCAAAAGAGTGCATCACCACATGTTGAAACTAGTGATTATCCTAGTACGACACTTGTTGTTGCCCCTTTGGCTAGTTATTTTCCTTTTGCATATGATGAACAATATTGGTATGCAAATGACTTGGTTTAGGTTGGCTTGCATGTGTCATACTAGCTTTCTTACAGTCTTTCTATGTTCTTTGTGATTGCGTGTGCATAATGTAGTCCCTGTATTGTGTTGCTTGGTATGTCTTTGTGTTTGTGAGATTTCTTTGGATGACCCTTTTTACTTCATTGGTACAAGGATACAAAGGAAATGAATCCATTGCGACATTCTTGTATTTGTATCTACATTATTATAACTACCATAAAAATTGTCCTTTTATTATCTTGTGTTTTCCTTTTGAGGACAATGCAAGGCATTGAGACATTTTGGTCTCTTTCATGTTGACCCAAAAGGATTGTTTGTCTTCTATCTCTCTATGTGTCATTCCTCCATTGTGTTCAATGGTCCATGAGGTATTTGGGGAATGATGATGATTCCAAGCTCTATTATTTCATTGTAGCATGGATCCCTTATGTGTTATCTTTGGATTGCATGCAGTGGCACCCTCTTTTTGCATGAAGTAGCTTTATTTGGAAACATATGTTTGTAATAGGGCTTTTCAAATAATCTCTCATTGACCTTCAATCAATTGGCATATATCATTTCCACTTTAAAGTAATTGTTCATAGCATGGTGTTCAACAATTCCTTTAAAGTGAGGGCATACATTGACATTAATTATTTTTTTTCTTCACTTTCTTCATAGAGGTTGAACTTAGTGTAGTGTTGGAATAGCATCTTGATCATGTTATGGTGCCTTATCAAATTTATTAGGGAGTATAACTTTTGGTATGGTTGATGTATCGAAGGCTTGTAGAGTTGGCATGAGTTTTTCATCTACCACCTTTTTATGGGTACACACCTTGTATATCTAGTGTGTGTTTCTCATATAGCCTTGGGGCTCACCTAGTTTATACTGAACTACACTAGCCCTTGCAAGCATATTTGATGGACGTGGCATAATGCAACTTGCTAGTTCATCCCTTTTTGCATTAGCTTTAACATTGCATTCTTATGTATCTTGTCTTGCTACACGTATCTTGCACATGTCTTGTGTATCCATTTGTCCTTATGTTGGTTTTCCATGTGATCTTAGATCCTGGGGACTTGATCACCCTCTTTGATCTTTGTCATATTATCTTTCAAATATTTGTACACTTGGACCTCTCTTGATGCATATTTGTCTACTTCAGTGTGAGTTTGAGTGTAAGCTCATACTCTCACTAAAGTGGGGGCTAAATGTAGTGTAGGAAATTATATACCTTTACAATTTCACACTATGTTTGAGTCCCTTAATTAATTGTATTTAATTAAGCTTCTAATTTTTTAAATTATGCATTCCAAAGCCTTATTTTTCCTATTTTTTGAAAAGGAAATCTATATTTAATTAATTTAATTAATATTTTAATCACCCGAGATGAATGTCATAGAATTTTGGGCTAGGACCCATTTTCCCAAGGGTGAATGGGTCCTCCTTAAGTCTTAAGTCCCAAATTTAATATTTTTTTGGTAGTATTTTAATGATTTAAATTTCATATGCAATTGTCAGTTTTTGGAATCTAATTTTTGAGAAATTAGATAAACACCTATAAATACATAGTCTTTTTATCATTTCAAAACTAAGAAATTATTAGAAATATTATCAATATTTTATATGAGAAAATATTATTGTCAAGAGAATTCAAGATGAAGATTTTTAGTCATTTTTTGTAGCATTCAAGATCCTATCATTATGTTCAAGCTTATGTGTGTTCATTCTATCTTGTGAAGAATAATATGCATTGTTGATTCTAAAGCATCCATGAATTCAAGTATCCAACAAATCAAGCAAAGTAAGATTTGATTCCTTGGAGTGATGTGTTTGACTTTAGTCTTTTAAGGGAAGCCATTATCTTTGGATTGCATGTAGTGGCACCCTCTTTTTGCATGAAGTAGCTTTATTTGGAAACATATGTTTGTAATAGGGCTTTTCAAATAATCTCTCATTGACCTTCAATCAATTGGCATATATCATTTCCACTTTAAAGTAATTGTTCATAGCATGGTGTTCAACAATTCCTTTAAAGTGACGGCATACATTGACATTAATTATTTTTTTTCTTCACTTTCTTCATAGAGGTTGAACTTAGTGTAGTGTTGGAATAGCATCTTGATCATGTTATGGTGCCTTATCAAATTTATTAGGGAGTATAACTTTTGGTATGGTTGATGTATCGAAGGCTTGTAGAGTTGGCATGAGTTTTTCATCTACCACCTTTTTATGGGTACACACCTTGTATATCTAGTGTGTGTTTCTCATATAGCCTTGGGGCTCACCTAGTTTATACTGAACTACACTAGCCCTTGCAAGCATATTTGATGGACGTGGCATAATGCAACTTGCTAGTTCATCCCTTTTTGCATTAGCTTTAACATTGCATTCTTATGTATCTTGTCTTGCTACACGTATCTTGCACATGTCTTGTGTATCCATTTGTCCTTATGTTGGTTTTCCATGTGATCTTAGATCCTGGGGACTTGATCACCCTCTTTGATCTTTGTCATATTATCTTTCAAATATTTGTACACTTGGACCTCTCTTGATGCATATTTGTCTACTTCAGTGTGAGTTTGAGTGTAAGCTCATACTCTCACTAAAGTGGGGGCTAAATGTAGTGTAGGAAATTATATACCTTTACAATTTCACACTATGTTTGAGTCCCTTAATTAATTGTATTTAATTAAGCTTCTAATTTTTTAAATTATGCATTCCAAAGCCTTATTTTTCCTATTTTTTGAAAAGGAAATCTATATTTAATTAATTTAATTAATATTTTAATCACCCGAGATGAATGTGTCATAGAATTTTGGGCTAGGACCCATTTTCCCAAGGGTGAATGGGTCCTCCTTAAGTCTTAAGTCCCAAATTTAATATTTTTTTGGTAGTATTTTAATGATTTAAATTTCATATGCAATTGTCAGTTTTTGGAATCTAATTTTTGAGAAATTAGATAAACACCTATAAATACATAGTCTTTTTATCATTTCAAAACTAAGAAATTATTAGAAATATTATCAATATTTTATATGAGAAAATATTATTGTCAAGAGAATTCAAGATGAAGATTTTTAGTCATTTTTTGTAGCATTCAAGATCCTATCATTATGTTCAAGCTTATGTTTGTTCATTCTATCTTGTGAAGAATAATATGCATTGTTGATTCTAAAGCATCCATGAATTCAAGTATCCAACAAATCAAGCAAAGTAAGATTTGATTCCTTGGAGTGATGTGTTTGACTTTAGTCTTTTAAGGGAAGCCATTAAAGATTTGGTGAGTTGTACCAAAAAAGTGTTCATTCATCATTCCTTCCATTTATCAATTGCCATTATAATTCTATCAAGGTTTAATTACCAAACATGGGGTTTGACTGAGGCAAACCCCCATTCAAAACAAACCTTTTTTCCTCTTTTTATGCATAGATTACAAGTTGAAGAAGGACTAAAAGGATCTCAAAGAGAAAATTTACAACATTGCATAATTTTTTACCATTGTTTTCAAGCCACAAAAACTCAATTGCAAATTTTATTTTTGATTTTCTAATAGTGCGACCTGTTTCAGACTAAAGCCAAGATATAGCATTAGAAAACTATAAAATCTCATTCTAGACACCCTAATCAACACCCTTTTCCCTAGGGAAAACCTGTCCTTCAATAATGCTCATAGCCAATTTTTAGTGCCAAATAAATGTGTCTAGACCCTTCTAAGATCTACCTGTAAGTTGTGGTTTTAGTCTATGTGCCTTTGGGATCTTTCATTTTATCATCTAAGTCTTATTGTTCATTAGGTTTAGTTGCATCAAACATTTCCACTTAATTCCAAATCCTTTTTTCTTAAGAAATCAAAGATTTAGTTTTGATTGGCTCACCTTAGGGTTGAAAGTCAATCTGTACACCTTGCAATCTCCTAGTTTAAATGAAATTTGGGAAGAGGGACACCATTAGTTCCTAAGTTATTTTTATGAAGGAACTAGGATGCCCCATTTTAATCATTTCCCCCTTTTCCCCACATTTCAATATTAAATATATATTACCATTGAATATGAGAGAATTTTTATAATTGTGACAATAATATTAATATTACTACCATGGGTGATACTAATATTAATAAACGATAGCTTAGATATTAAAATAAAATTTTAAATACCCTTAGTAATAGTCTTAATATTAGTTTGAGTAAGAATATTAATGTTAGAAGCAATAAGATAAATAGTGATACCTTAATTCTAAGGTGAATTAATGTAATATCATTATGGTCAATAATGATATTAATATTACCTTTGAAATGAAAGTTAGTGACTTAAGGAGCTAATTTAAACTTCCAAATTTATGGATCATCATAAAAAACATCTAACATGCATTTTAGTATATTTGTTAGTGCAATTTGTTTTAAAAACAAAAGAAATGTTGTGCTCTTACATGAGAATTTGAAGGTTATGAAAAGTGGGCATAATATTTGGTATCAAAACCTTTAGGTTGCAATGTTGGGAGCTCTAGGTGTTTATTTGAGCCTTAAAATTTGTGTACATTAACTTTTTTATGATAACTATTTTACTTGGGAAGGGGATTTTAAATAGATAGTTTTGATGAATTGACCTTATATGAAACTTAAAAATTCATTCTCTACTTTTATTTTTGGAACTTATAAATACATGTAAAAGTCGAAACAAATCACACTAGATAAGAATCCAAAGACTAGCAGTAGTTCCTTATCAAAAGTTTTCGCATTGTAAATTATTGATTACATTAATGTTATATTATTATAATATGGAAAAAATGTCAAGAAATAGTAACTTGAGCATGGATTAGTCTGATACTTTTGTGTTTTGTTTTGTCTGGGTCATTGTATGTTAGTTGTCGATTTGTTGTCTCTATGTCTTATATTTTGGTGGTTTTTTTTTAATGTTCTATACTTGATCTTTTTTGGCCCTCTAGGATTTTGGTGTAAAGGGTATTGTGCCTTGTAAATGTAGCTTAATATATCAAAAACAAATAGGAGGTACTTAAATGCACATGTTTTAAAAAGAAAAGCTAGGAAACATTATAACCTAGCAATTTAATTGATCATCTTTATTATCAATTCCACAATCTTTTAATTGCAACTTTAAATATTTAAATTTAGTGAAGAAGTCCTCTAAAGTTGAAAAACTCCTAGGACTAAGGCCTATGAGTTGATTTTCCAACTTGTGGCTTTGAAGTTCATCAATTTTCACAAATAGTTTTTTTAGACTTTCCCAAACTTTGTTGGGTGTTTTCAAGTTCTCAACATGGAATAACAATTCATGAGACAAATTTAAACAAAGAAAGCCAAATGCTTGGTCACGCTTATTGAAATAATTTTCTTTGTCTTTAGTTGTGTTGGGTTCTTTTTCCATTCCCATAGTTACCCTAAATAAACCTTTGTTTTCTAAGTACAAGAATTACTTTCAACTTCCAATCATCATAGTTGAAAGTTGTTAAGGGTTGTATAACAACATTAGACTCTATGCTACTAGACTTAGATAGTTGCATTGTAGAAGTGAAGAAATAATACAACACACAAAATAAATTCTTGAAGAAGTGTGAAAAAAGACCACACAAAACATCCCCCTTGATTATTTCTCTCCCCCCCTAATTTGACACTTTATAGAAGAAGTGCTTTGTAACTAGTCCAAAAGAGACATAAACTATCACTTTAAAATGTGAGTGTGATATTATGCCCCTTAGATTCTTGACAAAAAAAAAGCACTTTTGCAAAAATGGCAATCAAATCCAAGTTACCATGCAAATATTATCAAGATTTGAACTTGTTTTTCAACCTCAGACATAAAACTTGCCTTCTTAAAAAAAATCACATTGTTTGAAAATATATTTTTGACACTAATATTTGAGAGGAGAGAAAAAAATTGAGGGGAAATTAAGCCCTCTTGAACTAGAGAAGACCCGAGGCTAAAAAGCCATGTGGCCATAGGCTAAAAGACCATGTGACCGGGGGCTAAAATTCAAGATGGGTTGACGACTGCCAACTCCTTTAATGTCGGACATAGAG
This sequence comes from Sequoia sempervirens, assembly GCA_007258455.2. Taxonomy (NCBI): domain Eukaryota; kingdom Viridiplantae; phylum Streptophyta; class Pinopsida; order Cupressales; family Cupressaceae; genus Sequoia; species Sequoia sempervirens. The sequence continues at coordinate 27,693 of VDFB02056149.1, forward strand.
AAGGGCTGCACATTGAGGAAAATAGATCACCACGGCCTGAGAAGCGTTGTCACTAGTCTTACCCCCATTGCAGATCTTCCCGTCATTGATGTCCTTGCAAGAAGATTTGTGTGCTTAGAAGTGATCTTCCCGCATAGAGATTTGTTGATCGCTACATCTGATCTAGACACTGAACGGGTGGGTGCAAGCCTGATCTTCACACCAAACATATCGACATGGGTTGAGGCTTGGTTTTCATGCCTCTACTACATGCCTCCTCTAAAGATCATGCCCTCCCATCTTTGCCGAGACATGATGACTGTACAAGGGATTCACACGTTGTTGCTCAGATTTGGGTGCTATCATTGCTCTTGTAAATTACTAAGAGATAGCAATGAAATTAACAAAATACAATGAATTTGATTCACCTTACAGTCTGCAACTACCTCCTCCTACTTTGATACCATATAAGAACCTACAACAATGAAGGTAAATAATAAGTAAAAATGAACAATTGTAATATGAAGAAAGTCCATCACATGTATTAGCCAAATAGGCATGCATATAAAGGTAGGAGGAAGTCAGGAGGAAGGTCCCCATGACTTCCATGAAATGAGGAAAGTAGCATGAGGTGTTGGAAGTGAGTCAATACCTCTAAAACCTCCTAACTTGAAACCTCACATGGGCAAGTGTCAAGGGGCGCCTAAATAGGCTTATAGCCTATGTGTATGCAAAATATATACTAACACTAAACTCTATCCATTACATCATGATATGAAAAAATGACCACTAAATTCCATTATATGCTTTATCGAATTCAAGCAGGTAGGAACATGGAGCATGCTTGCGGGATCATGATGGAGCCCAAAAAGTGGCAATATGATGGGTATTTGGCAGAATTTAATGGTGACGACTTTTTTACCCAAAATTGATGAAACGAAAAGAGTTTTTAGAGGATATTCTCAGCTTTCCACCAATATAAATTATTATTTAATTTGAATTTAATAAATAATTATTATTTATTTTCTATTACAAATACGACTAAAGTCTTAATCGATAGGATGATTGAAAAACA
>VDFB02056150.1:0-22593 GCA_007258455.2 Sequoia sempervirens
CCTTCTTTCCAGATCTCTTTCTCCTTTACATTGAGATCTCAAGGGTTTGTTCTTGAGTGAAAGTTAGCGAAGATTGTCATTCTAGGTCCAAAATCCTAGAAGAAGTAAAATAATTTTGAACCTTTTCGTTTTGGTGAACTTGCATAAATAGAACATCATAATTCTGATTTGGAGTGCATTATCATCCTAGATCTTGCTTGCATTAACATTGCATTAGGATTTTCATTAGTTAACTTGCATTCTAGGGTTTCTAATTTTACATTAGTGAAAGCTCATATAGATTGCATTTTTGCATCTAATTTCATTGAAAATAAAATAAAATTTGTATTTGCATCCAAGATACAGATCATAAAACATAAAAAGCATAAAATTTAACTAAAAATTTTGAAAAAAAATCTCATTGGAACTCATTCGCCACCTTGGGTGAATCAATCCTAGTGCAGATTTTGCACTGATTTAATGGCATTTAAAGCTTTGTTTCTAAGTTTCTATTTTTTTATTACCTTTCTATTTTAGTTTCCAAAAATTTTGTTATAAGCATTTCATTTTTCTTAGCTTACATTGCATTTGCATTTATCTTGAATTTAGTAGCCCTTATATGAGTATTTGGTGTCCTATTGCTAATATTGTAGTGAGACAAAGTTTGAGACTCATGTCATCCTGCGATAGAACAATCGTTGTGGATCTTGGGTTGTCTAGCTCTTTCACTCTTAGTATTGACACTAGTACACTAGGAATGGACAATACCCTTAACAACTCTTTGCCTTCAACTAGTGTGATGCAAGTTGAAACAAGGATTGATATTTTCTCACAAGAAAACATAATTCACATTCATGAAGACCTAGCAAACTTACAAAATCAAGTGCAAAATGATAACATTTCAACTACCGCAATACCCACTATAGACAACATTCACTGCATGCTTGAAAGTGAAGATGGACTTGACCTTATGAAAAACATAGTTCAAATCTTTGGAAAACACCTCACCTCAACCACTAGTTGTCCTTTACCTAAAATAAATGTCAAAAGCCAACGAGGAACTCAAATTCTTCCTCCCACAAGAATTGCCTCAATTCCTACCTATGCGAACCCTCAATTCATTGTATGTTGATGATATGTTATTTTTAGTAATAGTAAGTATGTGATTTGTGACTTGAAGTCTCATATTTTAGTACACTTTGAGATGAATGACTTAGGGGTTTCTGGATATATTTTTTGTATGGATATTAGAAGAGATAGAGTGAACATAAATATTTAGTTAAGACATAGAAAGCACATGAAATAAATGTTGGAGAGATTCAATATTATAACTTTCAAAAAAAAAATGTGTTTATATCTTAGTAGGAACTAAATTACATGCATGTGAGATGGAGGACATGGCTTGAGTACCTTATGTTAGTTTTTTGCAATATTTATGTATGCTATGGTCTATAATAGAATAGAAATTTCTCAAGTAGTGGGATTTCTATGGTCTATAATATAATATAAATTTCTCAAGTAGTGGGATTCCTTAGTTGTTTCATACCTAACATTGGATGAGTTCATTCGGATTTAGTTAAGAGTAGATTTATATAATCTTGGGGTAAATTTGAGTATTGAATTTCTTATCATGATAAATTTATAGGTGATCAAAATTTAGTGGATATTCATATATTTATTAGTTCAACTTAGGTAGGTGATATTGACAATAGGAGATCCACTACTAGTTACATTTTCACTTTATTCAATAGTGTTATAAATTCAATAAGTAAGTGGTAGGCTATGGTCATTTTTTCCACTATAGAAGCTAAGTACATGGGATCTACTCATTCTTGTAAATAAACCATGTAACTTAGGATATTGTGTTCATATATGGGATTGAGCCAAGGAACTAGTATAGCTCTATATGATAGTTAGAGTTTCACATTTCTTGAAAAAATACTTGACCTATCATGTAATGACAAATAATAATGGTTTCCAGTACCATTTATTTCATGAAAATTATGGTAAAATATGGTTGAGTGATGGTAGATAAATTTAACACTTTATAGAGTGCATTCATGAATATAGTGAGCGCATAAAATTTTAGGTGATGTGAGTTTGTGGGTCTATGAACTCCTATAAATTAGTTCATAAGGTTCGCACTCACTTTACTCTTAAAATTTTCTCAACAAGTGGGAAAATTCTAGGAAAGATATCTCAATCTTTCACTCCTAATGTTTGAGAATTAAAAAAGTAAATTTCATGGTATAAGTAAAAAACACAATTTTGGGTTATGGAGGGCATATTAGGCCCACAAAATTATTCCAAGTTGTTATGCATCAATTTCATAGATTCCTATGACATATATCTCTTTGATATATACATTTAAAAAAAGTAGGACACATCAACCCCTTGGACAAAAAATTATGGTCTTTACAAATTATACCTCCCACATTAAAAATGTGAAAATTCCTATGATACATAAAAGAGCTATAAGAGGGAGTTATGTTATTGACCAAATTATGATGTCTTTCATGAAGCATCAAAAGATACATTTGAATAAGTACAATGGAGCCAAAATAGAGTGTTGAATTTGGCGAGTGGGTTTTATTGAACTCATACAAGGTGAAAGGAGTATGTTAATTTTAGCCTATTAACTCGTCTTGGAACTTATTTTTTGGATTTCAAAGTAGTGATTTGGATGTCATATGTTGGGTTATTTTATCTCATGATTTATTAATTTTCATTTGATGGTTTAATGTATAGCTTCTCCTATTTATTAAATACTTGAGATGGAGATTTTGATAATGTGTTTTGTATGTACTATTATGCTGCTATAATCACTCCATATATTTTGTAGGTGATACTCTTGCAAGGGCTTAGACTCTGAAAGTATATTGTAACTTTGATTAAGTTAAATAATACATTGAGTTGCTTTGGAGTGTGGAGTTTTCCTCTCAAAATGGTTGTATCCATCTAAGTCATTATGTTATAGTATATTATTTTGTTGTGTATTTTTCCTTGTATCTAGAAATGTTTAGTTTATTTACACGTAACTCCTCTCATAGATTAGTGTAGGAAGTGTATTTTTACCTTTATTTAATTTCTAAAATAAATGCCAAGAATATAGGGCCATGTAAATCCATGTATGAAAATGATGATCTACCCAAGGATAATAAGTGTACATTTTACAAGAGTATACAATAAGGATGTAAAACCATAATAATAATAATTAAATGATATAGAAATGAGGTAGAATCTATTGTAAGTAAGAAAATTAATTCTAAATTCTTGAATAATTATGTAAAATGTAAACCATAAGAAAAATGACCAAGGGATTAAGGTGGGTGAAAGATAGGATATATCATTAAGCACACCAAAATCTAACATAAAGAAGTATCAATGAAGAAAAAGAATCGACAAGGAATAATAGGCCTAAAATAAAGTGTAAAATTAGCAAAGTTTAGATCTAAAAATCTACCAGTGATAATAAACCCTAGAAATAATGTTAGGATTAGGTATTTTACACCTTGCATTTTTAGAACATAACTATCTATTGAGAAGGGGGTGAATCAGTAGATCAATTAAAACTAGTTCTTTAATACTTTTGAACCAATATAAAAGTATATGCAGAGAGATAAACACACATACACAAGAACATAACACTAGATATACATGGAAAAACCAATATGGGAAAAAAACAATGAGAATAGCTGATAAGATCTACTATTGCAATCTAGCCTCACAATCAAACCTCACTAGTTACAATGTTTAAGGGCACCAACCCTAAGAAGACACCAATCCCCTAATTTAAAAGCACCAAAGGAAGCAACTACTCCCTAATCTAAGCACCAACTTAGTTTTCTAATGGCACCAACCAAACAAAATTACAATGAAAATGTGTGGAGAAAAAACTCTAGATTACAACAAATTCAAATGAATCCAATTCTATGTTACAGACTTATTTTACAACTACTCAAAGTCAAACTCTGCTTTTCTTTTCTACAAGCATGCTCTCTCTACTATTGTTGCAACTTAGCAACATATTACTCTAATCTTCTCTTCTCCCCCTTTTATGATCTATTTCACACCTCTGTTATTTTGAATGCATACCCTAGATGATGTTCTCTATAATTCAATCTAGGTCTTCTCTCAGCATTCACTCATTCATTCTGCAACACAATACCATCTACTAGAATTTTTTACACGTTTTCTTCACTGATAAGACTTCTCTTCCTCAATCCATGCACCATCGACCTAATTCATTGTATTTTCTATTTTCAGTAGATACCGAACCCTAGATTTGATTCGCATTAAATTCCTTCTCTTGCATGATTGAACTAAATCTGATTTTGTAGCTGACTCTTCTTTGATGTCATTGACCACACCTCTCAATCACTAATTAAAAATATAGTTGGAATGGTTTTAGCAATTAATACAATTCCTTATGTCAGTTTGTAGCTATTTCCATTATTTGCATTGCACTTTACTACATAGCCATTGGAAGAATGCAACTTTAAATTCTGGTTGTCAATCTTTTTGTTTTGCGTCATGATCTGATTATTATTATTTAAACTCTTAACTTTAAAACATATCTGTTAGATCATATTCTCTTTAAACCCATGTGTCATTGATTACCATCGCATTGCTTTTGCTCAATGAAACTTTGTTTGTGCTTGAATGAACGAAAATGCAATGCAAAGGGATTTTGTGATGCAATCATCATTTTCCACCTATCGACCTGGACATGTGTCAACAATATTCTCCATCAATTTTTGGAACTTGAGCCTATCAATCCTTCTATGAAATAGAGAACATCGTCTGATCTCAATCTTCATCACCCATCATTATATCTTTATTGTAAGCCATAATCCTAGTGCCTTTTACTTAGTTCCTATCAATTAACATTTGTGATGAAAAGAACCTTGGTGATGCAATCATATTCTACCACTTGGTAGCATTTCGCATATCACACCTTTACCCTTGTCAGAGTCATCTGAAATTGCAATAAAACTATTTCCATTAATTTCACCAAGATATAGTGCTAACGGTTGATCTTTTTGAGTAGAGGCCCTTAATCTTGGTCCCACTGGGATAGGTGTTGCATTTCCATGCTTCTGTGGACAATTGTTGGCATCATCTTCTGAGCAGTGTGAGCATGCAAGAGTTGCATGATCATTAAATGCTTAACCTCAACCATTGATCTTCCTCTGAGATCCTATCACATATCATAATAATTTTCCTATGCACTTATGAAGACAAAACTATGATGCACAAAAAATCTACAATATCCATCCAATCTATAAGCTTTGATGTGACTCATTGACTTGTCTTGAACAAAATATAAATTTCCAGACAGTTTAGGAAACTTTAGTACTCCAAAAAGTCGATAATTTCTAGGGAGATGGGGCTAGTTGCACAATGACTTGAAGAGCTTAAGTTATAACTTAAGCAACCTACAGCTAGTTTCTAGGAAACATCAAAATAGAAACTCTGTGAACACCATGGTTCTAAACACCTAGGGTTTTTCTGCTAAACCCTAATATGACCAGAGGTCCCATAAATAATTTTTTTTGAGCTCCATCTTTAGCATCTGATCATGTGGATCACTCCATTGGAATGATCTTGAAAAACCCATATCGAATCTTCCATTATTTTTATCTGCAAACCACCAAAAATAGCCTTTATAACTTCATGACAACATTGCAACATTTTGAGCAACTTTGCAACAATTGTAAAACATGCTCTTGTCTCCATCATACTTCACCAACCAACCAAAGACTAATCTACTATCATCAATGATATTTAGACTATCACTGATATTCTCCTTTTGACATCAATCAAAAATCTCCCAATTTGATATCACTCAAATATCCTTTTGACATCAATGACAATCATATTGCCAACAATCTATCCCTTTGTCATTGATGGAAAAACAAAATTCTTTACATATATTGATGACTCTATATAAATGCATGCACTGCTCATTTATTAGCATAGATTGTTTTGCACAAGCAATTATTCCCCCCCTTAAGCATATCTCCCCTTTGATAAACAAAGAGCAGTTGCAACTGTTCTCCCTATTTGACATCAATAGAAAAGGGACATTGTCTAGACACCTTGTTACTACTGATGTTCTCCCCCTTTGGCATACCATGCAAAGAGAAATAATGTGTCCAAAAAAAATTGCAACCATCAAGTCATTAAAAATTTATAAAACCAATCATACCTTACTTGACTTCTCTCTTCTTCTAGGTCCATAAATGAAATTTCTATGATTCTCCTCTAGATCTATGCCCTATCACTAATAATTAGTGATGTGAGGTAGAAGTAGCCACTCCCAATTTATGTCTCAAATACTCAAATTTCTCTTTGGGAAGAGGCTTGGTGAATATGTCAGAAACTTATTCCTTGGTTGGTACATATTCCATACTAACTTCTTTATTTGCTACCTTTTCTCTTAGGAAGTGATACTTGATTGATATATGCTTGGTTCTAGAATGCATCACTAGATTCTTAGATATATTTATAGCACTTGAATTTTCACAAAGAATAGAGATAGATTCTTTGTACTCTACCTTGATTTCTTTGAGTTTTTTCTTCATTCACAACACTTGTGTATAACATGCTACTGCTGCCACATACTCTACTTCAGTTGTTGAAAGAGTAACTAACTCTTGCTTCTTTCTCAAAAATGAAACAAGTTTGTTTCCAAGGAAGAATGTACCACCACTTTTGGTTCTTATGTCATCCACACTTCCTGCCCAATAAGCATTTGTATATGGTATCAAAGTGAAATCTACACCTTTGGGATACCACAGTCCATAGTCAATAGTACTCTTGATATATCTAAATATACTTTTCACTGCATTGACATGAAACTCTTTAGGAGCAGCTTGAAATCTTGCAACCATACATACTATTTGCATGATATCCGTTCTTGATGTAGTTAGGTATAATAAGCTACATATAATTGATCTATGCATGGTTTGATTTGCATCAGGGACTCATCTGTATTTCTCAACTTGCACCCAATTATCATGGGTGTACCAACTAGTTTGCTAGATTTCATCCCAAATTTCTTGAGCATTTTCTTAGTATACTTGGTTTGAGATATAAATATCCCTTCATCAGTTTGTGCTATTTATAGACCAAGGAAGAAAGATATTTCTCCAAGCATTGACATTTCAAATTCATTTTTGCATTTGGATAACAAACTCTTTACACATTTTGTCATTGATGCCACCAAAATTATGTCATCTACATATGTAATAACAATTATCATATGCTCACATTTTGATTTTAAGTACAGATTGAAGTCTATACATCTTTTCTTGAATCCTTTTTGTTGAAGTATTGGTCTAATCTTAAATACCATGCTCTAGGTGCCTATTTTAGACCATATAAATCTTTCTTTAGTCTACAAACATACTCTTCTTTTGATGGTTGAAAACCTTCAGGTTGTTCTATGTAGACTTCCTCTTCTAGGTTTCCATTTAGGAAAGCAGAATTGACATATATTTGATAGAATTTGAATCCTTTATAAATAGAGAATGTTAAAAACATTCTTATGGCTTCAAATCTAGCAACAGGAGCAAATGTTTCTTCAAAATATATACCTTCAACTTGTGCATACCCTTTGCAAACCAATCTTGACTTATTTCTTATAACAGCTCCATCCTCATTGAGCTTGTTTCTAAAGACCCATTTAGTACCTATCACATTCTTGCTTTGGGGTCTTGGAACTAATTTCCAAGTTTTATTCTTCTTAATTTGACTCAGTTTTTCTTCCATTTCTTTTATCTAGCTCTCATCCTTGATGGCCTCAACATAGCTCTTGGGTTTTATTTGAGACATGAGAGAAAATTTTACTTGCTCTTTGTTCTTTGCAGCTCTTCTCCTTGTCTGAACTCCTTCATCTATATTGTCGATAATCTATTATGTAGTATGATCCTTTTGAACATATCTTGCAGGTGCCTTTTCAATCTCTTCTTTAGGCTCTTCATCAACAACTTCCTCTCTATATTCTAATTCAACTTTATACATATCTCTTTCAGGTTTAATATGTTTGAAATCTTCATCAACCTAGAAATTGATACTCTCTACAATTTTGTGTAGCCTTTTGCTTTAGCATTTGTAGGCTTTGCTTTGGGTGGAATATCCAAGAAATATTCCTTCATCACACCTTGAGTCAAAGCTTTCCAAATCTTCTTCTTCTCTCCTCATATAGCATTTGCTACCAAACACATTGAAGTACTTAATAGAAGCAAGTTTTCCATACAGCAATTCATAGGGATTTTTCTTATTTTTCACCCTTAATTTTACTCTATTCAGGGTATATGTTGTTGTATGTACTACTCTCTAGTAAACATTAGGTTACTTGGCCTCATTAAGCATTTTTTTGGCCATCTCTTTGACTATCATGTCCTTTCTTTCAACTATATTTTTCTATTGAGTCCTTGTTGTAGAGTAGAAAGTGTATTTTGATGTGAATTCTCCACCTCTATCAGATCTTAAGCATTTGATCCTTCTACCAATCTCCTTCTTAACCATAGCTCTAAATATTTTGAATCTTTCAAATGCCTATGGCTTATCCTTCAAAAAGGTTACCCATGTCATTATTCAATAGTCATCTATTAGTAACATGAAGTACCTATCTCCCTTTAATCATTTTGTCCTTGTGGGGCCACAAAGATCAATATGTACTAACTCCAAGGAATATGTAGTTGCATACTCTTTTGTTTGACATCTAACCCTTGTTTAATTTCCTTGCTGATACTCTTTGCAAGTGGTGTTTCCAAGATTTTTTATCTTTGGCATGTGCCTTACAAGTCTTTTTTAAATTACTTTTACCAAATTATCAAAATTTACATGGACCATTCTCCTATGCCACAACCAAATCTCATCAACTTGTCTTATTAGACAGCTTTTACCATTCACTTCACTAAGATTATAAAGGTTGATTTCAATCTTTTTCCCTTCGGCAACTAGTCTTCTTGATTTCCTTATCTTATATCCTTCAGCATTGAATGAAACTTTGTATTCATTTTCACACATTTGGCTGACACTTAGCAGATTATGTTTTAATCCTTCAATATAAAGGACATCACATGTAGGAAATTTTCCATCTATGCTTAGAGTTCCTTTACCATAAATTTTTATTGTAGAGTTATCTCCCAAACTCACAGATCCTTCCTTGCATTTTTTGAGTTTGATAAATTTTATCTTATCACTAGGCATGTGCTTAGAGAAGCCACTATCTATTACTCGTAAATTCTACTTTTTGGCATGGAGTGTATTTTGAACTACCATAGATTGTGTAGACTTCTTTTCTTTCTCTTTTCACACTTCTTAGGTTTATTTTCTACCTTATGTTCCTTCTTTTCAGGGACTTGTGAACCTTTGTTTACTCTAGGGGGAATGCTTTTCTTTTTACTCTATACTTTTGGTCTTACAAGATTTTTTCTACATTTCCTAACTATGTGACCAAAATTATTGCAATTATAGCATGTTACATTTATATAGATACCAAAGGAGAAAATGGATTTCTACTCACAAAATTTGTTCTCCTTGTAGGTACAACTCTACATTCACTATCCCTATGACCAAATTGATTTTAAGTATAGAAATAATCATAGAAATATGATGTGTACCTAATCATGTGGAACTTCTTTGTGCAGGATGAGGAGGTCTTCTTTGCTTTGAATCCTTCAAATCTCTCACCCTAGTGAAACTGTCTACATTAGCTCCCTTTATGTTCTTCTTCTCCAAGTTTTCAAGGACAGACTTTTTATTCTTCTTGTCTTCTACATGCTTCTTTTCTCCATCGTATTTCTTCATCTTAGTAGTGCTTTTGTCATATTTTTCATTCTTCGTACCAGGAAATTCTTCAACTTTAAAATTATCATATAAATTTGTAGATGCACTAGTAGTAGGACTCTTTCCTTTTTCAAAACCCACGCTAGATTTTTATTTTGAAGGATTTTTTGAGTTATTCAACCCATCAAGTATTTCAAAGCCACCTTTTAACTTCAAACCTCTGTCAATCTGTTCTTTAACCTTTTCTAAGTCCTTTCTCAATGCCACTATTTCTACCTCCAACTTCATGCATACATCAGATTTAGACTATAGTTCATATTTGACTACATATTCTATCCTCTTGGATTCTTCAAATTGTGTCTTTAGTCTCACCACCATTTCATTAGATCCTTCAAGATTTAAATTAGTTAGCTTTTCAACTTCTTTTTGTGCAAGCTTCTTTAGCTTTTTTTCTCCTTTCTTAAGTTATCAATCTCATCTAGAGTGCAAATGAGTTCACCCTCTAAATCAACTTCTCCTTCCTCTTCTTCATCAAAAGCTTCAACTTCTCCATTTTCTTGGTCAATAGAATCTTTTTCCATGAATAGAAATTCAGCTCCCTCAACCACAAAGGAACAATCATGATCATCATTTGAACTATCACTAACATCAGATGAATCACTTTCTTCTTGTGTATACAGACTCTTCTTTTTCTTTGAAAAGTTTTTCTTCTTGGGGAAGTAGTGTTTCTTATTTTTACTATACTCTTCTTTCTTAGAGTTATCCTTTCCATTATAGGGCCATTTAGCAGAAAAATGTCTTATCTTACCATAGTTAAAGCAGTTAAAGTGTAACTTACCTTTGTGTTTTCCAGAGCCTTTTCTCAATCTTGTGACAAAGTTTGCTTATTCTTCATTTCAGTCTCCTCAGATCTAGATGTAGATGCTTCTACCTTTTCCTTTTTGGTTGCTTTGAATGCATCTTCTCTCTTGGTATTTTTTGCATCTCCCATTCTCATCTCATAAGTAGTGAAGGTGGCATGCAACTCATCAACACTGAATTTATCCAGATCTCTTGCTTCTTCTATTGTATAATTTTTTTAGTCATACCTAGATGGTAAGGATCTTAGAACCTTTTTGACAATAATAGACTCTTTTACTTATTTTCTTGGGCCTTTGATTGCATTAACTATTTCATCTACCCTAAGGAGGTAGTCAACAATCTTCTCTTCTTCACTCATCTTGAGGTCCTTTAAAATTTACCTTTGTAAGTTTGTGTCTTGGATTGCTTTACCTTATCATCACCTTCATAGATACTCTTCAGCTTGCCCCAAATCTCACTAGTTGTTTGACAAAGCATTACTTTGACAAACTTGAGTTAGATAATCCACAAAGAATAGCATTATTTTCCCTAGCATTATTCTCATTTTCTTTCTTATCAGTTTGATTAGTAAAAGGAGTAGCACATATTGTATATCCTTTCACAACAAACATCCATACATCAAACCCTAAGGAAGATAAATATGCTTCCATTTTGATGCTCCAAAACACATAGTTTGATCCATCAAAGAGAGGTGCTTTATTTGAGGAGGAACCTTCTTGATTAGTCATCTTGTGTTTACTATCCAAGATCTACCCAAGTTGTTTAAGCTTCTCTAAAGGAACCAAGGCTCTAATACCAATTTTTGGAACACAACTATCTACTGAGATGTGGGGGGTAAATTAGTAGATCAATTAAAACTAGTTCTTTAATAATTTTGAACCAATATAAAAGTATATGTAGAGAGATAAACACACATACACAAACACATAACACCAAATATATGTGGAAAACCCAATATGGGAAAAACCACGGTGAGAATAGTTGTACTAGGATCTACTCTCCTAATCCAACCTCGCAATAAAACCTCACTAGTTACAATGTTTAAGGGCACCAACCCTAAGGAGACACCAATCCCCTGATTTAAGAGCACCAAATCTTAAAAAGAACCTACTACCTAATTTGAACACCAACTCAATTTTCTAATGAAACCAACCAATCAGAATTAGAATGAAAATATATGGAGAAACAACTCCAGATTAAAATTGATTCAAATGAATACAATTCTATGTTATAGACGTATTCTATAACTTCTCAAACTCTACTTTACTTTTCTACAAGCACACTCTCTTTGTTGTTTCTACAACTGAACAACACATCAATCTACTCTTCTCTTCTCCCCTTTCTCTTCTTTATTTCACACCTCTATTATTTTAAATGCATACCCTAGATAATATTCTCTATAATTCATCCTAGGTCTTCTTCTCTCAACATTTACTCATTCATTCTATAGTACAATACCATATGCTAAAATTCTTTACACCTTTTCCTCACTAACAAGACTTATCTTTCTCAAGCCATGCACCACCAAGCTAATTCACAATATTTTCTATTTTTAGTAGATAGTAAACCCTATATTTGATTCACATTAAATTCCTTCTTTTTGTATGATTGAATTGAATCTAATGTTGTAGTTGGCTATGCTTTGATGTCGCTAACCATACCTCTCAATCACCAATTAAAAATATAGTTGGAGTGGTTTCAACAATTAATTTCATTCCATGTGTCAATTTGTAGCTACTTCCACTGTTTGCATTGTGTTTTATCACCTAGCCAAATTGAAAGAATGCAACTTTAAATTCTAATCGTCGATCTTTTTGTTTCGCACCATGACTGTTGATTATCATTTAAACTCTCAACTTTAAAACATGGCCATCAGATCAAATTCTCTTTAAACTTGTTTCATTGATTACCATTGCATTGCTTTTGCACTTAGTGCAACTTCATTTGCACTTGAAGGAACAGAAATATGATGCAAAGAGATTCTATGATTCAATCATCATTTGCAACCTATTGACCTAGACACGTGTCAACAATCCTCTCCATTGTTTTTTGAAACTCGGGCCTACCAATCCTTCTACGAAATAGTAGACACCATTTGATCTTGATCTTCATCATCCACTATTATATCTTCATCGCAATCCATAAACCTAGTGTATTTTACTTAGCACTTATCAATTAACATTCACGATACGAAGAACCTTGGTGATGCAATCACATTTTACCACTAGGAAATATTTCACACATTGTATCTTTACCCTAGTCAAATCCATCTAAAACTATGATACAATGACCACTGTTGATTTAACCAAGATATAGTGTTGACCATTGATCTTCTAGAGCAAAAGAACTTAAGCTCGGTCCCATTGGGAAAGGTGTCGCATTTTTGTGCTTTCGTGGACAACTGTTGTCATCACCTTCTAAGCAGCACGAACGTGCAAGATCTGTGCAATCATTAAACACTTATCCTCAACCATTGATCTTCCTCTGAGCTCCTATCGCATATCACAATTTTCCTATGCGCTTATGAAGACAAAAGTGTGATGCAAAGAACATCTACAATAGCCATCTGATTTATAAGCTTTGATGTGCACTATTGATCTAGCTTGAAGAAAATATTAACCGCCAGACTTAAAAAACTTTAGTACTCTGTAGAGATGATAATTACTAGGGAGAAGGGGTTGGTTGCACAACAACCCAAAGAGCTTAAGTTATAACTTAAGTGACCTTCTACATCTGGTATCTAGTCAACATCAAAATAGAAACTCTATGAATGTCATGACTAAACATCTAGGGTTTTTCCTACTAAACCCTAATATGACCAAAGAGAATAATTCTTTTTTGAGCTCCATCTTTAACATTTGATCATGCAAATCACTCCATTGGAATGAGCTCAAAAAACCTATATTATATTTTCCATTAGTTTTCTCTGCAAACCATCAGAAATAGCCTCTATAACTTCATGACAACATTGCAACATTTTGAGAAACTTTGCAACAATTACAAAAGATGCTCTTCTCTCCATCATACTTCACCAAAAAAACTGAGACTGATCTATTGTCATCAATGGCATTCAAACTATAACTGATCTTCTCAGTTTTTGAGATCAATCAACAATCTCCCAATTTGATCACTTAGATATCCTTTTGACATCAATGGCATTCATATTTCCAACACACATAACATTGGATTAATTTTAATTATGTAAAATTTAAATATTTATTATGGTGCATCCTTAAGAGATGTATTTTTCCATGTTAAATATTTATTTGGGACCACTTGTAAAGTTATATGTAACATTGGGTTAGATATTTTATGTGTGGGTTGCACATGAAAAAATGTTTAATATTAAGAAACTAAGTACCAAAAAGTAAATGTGGGGTCAATGGTTTTGTGAACACATGGTTTTGAGTCACATGGTTTTACCTTACCACTTGTTTGTATTTTGTGAGCTTGAGTCTATAAAGCAAGAACATGTTTAGTGGTTGAGGTTGGTTGTTAGTGGCATTGTCTTGGTTTTCATTATATTAAGTCTTTTTTTTAGGAGTGCATAAGTGAAGCGTGGCATGGGATGTTTGGATAGATGCTTGGACAAATGGAGGATGCATTGGAGAGGATTGATATTTAAAAATTGTTCATGAAGACTTTGTAATTGTATTGTAATGTTTCATTGCTAAATAATACATTGAGTGTTGATGTTTTTTAGGTTTTTTTTCCTTATATGGGGTTTTTCCCAATTTATATCTTGTGTTATTATCTTGTGATATGTCTTTGATATTTGAATATGGGTATTATGTAAGCTTGTATGCATTTTTTTCTCTCATGGGGTTATGTAGGAAATGGATTGATCATCCTATATGATTTTCCTAACAAATAAAACTAGGTCATGTAGAGAAAAATAAAATTTTAAATTAAGTGCAGTCTAGGATAAACGAAAATGATCCATACAAATAAGAATAAATTAACCTAGATCTTGAGTGGATGATAACTATAGCCTAAAGTATAATAAAATTAAGTATTATTATATGGAAATAAATTAAGATAATAAGTGTATTTATCTTTATGGCTAAAGAATGGTTGCCTTTGTTGAAAATTCTAGAATCCAACTCACATTTTTCTCTAAAAATGATGATTATTTGTTTAAATGTAAGTCATGAAAATTTGTGTCTATTGTATATCATGTCTATTATCATTTTTTGTATTTGGATATATTCCATAGTTTTCAAATCATTCTTTATGTGTGAATCTAACCCTACTCAATATGTACTTATATTGTGCGGCTCACCTAGCTTGTCTTGAATTTTTTTACATCTCCTTTATTATATATAAAGACTAATGGTATTTAAAAATAACTCTAAGGGGTTCCATTATGTTCCTAGGGGATATTTTTCCCTAGATCATCACTTAAAGATATAAATAAAAGATTGAATACAACTGATTTTAGCCTTTAAAATGTTACAATGATGATTTTGTAGACTATATTTATGTTTAAGTAGTAAACTAGTGTGTTTCCTTTCATAAGTACAATTGGTATGTAAATAAATCATATAATTTGAAGAGACAATAAAATGAATGCACTTGAACTCCTTTGTATATAAGCACATAAAATCAAATTAACTTAGAGTTGAAAATAATCAATTACAATTAGCCAAAGTTTAAATTTATCTTTTAAAAGGAAGGGATCATTTCTACAAGCATAGAAATGACCCTAGGTAGACAATTGGTTAGACCTAGGTGCATTACAAATAAATTTACATAGTAGTATGGATACATACATAATAAATGAATAGTTTAGGTGAATATATCAAAATATGTGTACATGTAGATATAATGTTTGAATAAATGAAACAAGAATATGGGTAAGTGCAAGAATTTGGTTCCAAGAAGAGAGAAGTTTCAGCTAAAAAATATCAACAGAAATGGGTACCCATTTAGGAACGAGATATTGAGCCTTAGATCGGGATCTCGTTCCTAAATGGGTACCCGGTCTAAAAAATTAAAATTTCAATCCACTTTTTGATTTGTTTTTAGGCTTGGGAAAGGTTTGGTAACCCAACCTTTAGCCTTTGACTTGCAACTAAAAAACAAAGGAAATATCAAGAGAAATATTTAGCTTTGGCAATATAGTTGATGGGGTTTTTAACAGAATTAATTTTTGAAATTAAAACCCAATATAGATCATGATGTATAGTTTTCAAATATGTAATTTAGTTTTTATGATTGGATTATGTTTTCTATCTTTTAATTAATTTCTAAACAAATTGGTCCATAAACTTGAAATGTTAGGTTTTTTAAGCTTTTTAATAAATTTTAATCTATTAAATTTTTTGTAAAAAAAATTATATGACATCAATCTGCAAACACTTCTTACACAATGAAAAAAATCAAAAAATGATTAGTTTAGATCAAATTATGGTATTCATATTAGTGTGAATAATTAATCTATTCATTATACTTAAATGTATGTAGGTTGATGAGGTTAGACAACATCTTGTCTAACCGAATGTGCGACCTTTTAGACCTTTAGAGGTTACCAACTTATTTGGGAAACCTCATGCACACACCTTTTGAGGTTGGAAAAATTCTCATCTCACCTCAAAGGTCACTCTAACACTTGGCACACAAGGTTGATGACTTGGTCATAGAGGTTGTTGGTTTGCACACTCCAAGTGTTCCTAAGGTTGACACCTATAGAACACTTCTTTACTCATTTGTGCCATATTATGGGTCACTTGATAGGTGGATTTTATCATCCTTGCCACCCATTGTGATTTGAGTCAACTAAATATAATCTAAGTATTGTTGTTCATTGTGCTTGACGTTTATATCCTAGATCTCATAATTCTAACATGACATTAAGTGGGGATGTTTGCAAGCCAATATGTGAATGATTTCATAGTATTTAGCTTGGAAATCGACCCCACCCCTAGGTGAATCGATCCTTGGAATTGAAGGCTCTCTATTGTGTGGGAAGGAATTTTAATCTCTCGTGACATTAATCTCATTTGGAGGTCATGAATCAATTGCAAGGCTGAATCAATTTGCAGAAGGGTAGATTATTGCCTTGAGCATTTGCAATCTGAGTTGGGGAATTTGAATTGCAGTCACCCACATTCTTTTGGCAGGCCACTTCATTCATTTGAGGCCATGATTAAGGACTTCTTTGGGGTCTTTATATCTGCGCAGGAAATAAATCTCGCCCCCAAGCTATTTGCGGGCCTCACACACCTTTTGCAAGCTGTGCAAGGCATTTGGAGGCCACACCAAATATCTGTTGTGGGGTTGAAAATAACTGTAGTCAACACTCATGCACTTTGAGAAAGTGATTTACAGTCTTCATGCACTTTGAGGTCATTGTCTTTTGAGCATCCTTTGCGTGTTGGAGTTTTCCTCTGATTGTGTGTGGGGTCAGAGTTTCTGTTAAGCAGCCCAATTTGCTCCATCGGCTCTCGGTCAATTCTCCGCTCTGCATGACAATTAAATTTTCATTTAATGCACCCTCCACCCCTCCAACAGCTCCCCACAAAATATCGCAGACTCTTCATTAGGGCATTCAGATCTATATTTTATGTTATCAGTATCATAGCATCCATACCAATATTTTATGTAAGGATACAAATGATAGATTTGTTGTACACTCTTAACTACTAGAGGTTTACTCATAGCTCTTTATTAGTTTTACAGTAAGGGGGAGAAGCATTTTTTTATTTTTTTCATTGTTAAAAATTTGTAAGAGAAGACTCAATTTTTATTTTGCAATGAGTTTTGTTAAGGGGGATTTTGTTTCATTTTACAAACAAAAGAGGGATGTACAATTTTTCGCCATAGTTAAAAATTTGTAAAAAAGGAGTAAATTACATTTTTAAAAATTTATGAAAATTGAATATGTGAAGGGAATTAGGAAAATTTTGTACATACACTAAATTATAAAGTATAATGGGGGGTTATACCATCACAACATGGATTCTTGTGCTTCTCACCTCATGTGAGTGTGTCTTGGAACACAACTTTTACATCTTTACATTCCTTTCACACTCTTACTCTCAGTTGTTTTGCTTATATTCTCTTAGCATTAAGAAGGGACTATGATGAGTTATACTAATGCTTATTTCAATGAAGTAGAATCTTGTTTTTGGGAGGCCTCATGAACCTTCTATTTTGATCTCTCGTATGGGAGAGTAATTCAGTGGATCTTTTTTTGAGATTCTAGTACTCCTTATCATAGTACTATCTGTATTATCGACTTCAAAAAGTTTGATAAATTTTGTGTACATTGGTTGAGTAGTGTTCATAAGTTCACTCATACAGTGTTTCGTATCTCACATCTTGATCTACATTACTTGGAGATTTATTGATTCCAGCAAACACCAATTCATCTTTGACAGAGTTTACAACTTCGACATGCTTCAAAAATTCTTCATCATCATGTTCCTTCATCAAGGGACATATTTTCAAAAGGTCTTAAGTCCTTCTAATTCTTTTTTTTTAGAGTTTTGTTCCCATTGGGTTTTCTCCTTTACTCCACTTTATGAGAGAATGCATTGTGCATGGATATCTAACATGGCCTTTAGCCAGGACACATTTCTATCTATTTTCACTTTTGTGATCTCCTCAAGTATATCACTTAAGGGGGGGGGCGTTAGTGTGAATAATTAATCTATTCACTATACTTACGTGTATTTAGGTTGATGAGGTTAGACAACATCTTGTCTAACTGAATGTGCAACCTTTTAGACCCCTAGAGGTTACCAACTTATTTGGTAAACCTCATGCACACACCTTTTGACGTTGGAAGACATTCCATCTCACCTCAAAGGTCACTCAACACTTGGTACACAAGGTTGATGACTTAGTCATAGAGGTTGTTGGTTTGCACACTCCAAGTGTTCCTAAGGTTGACACTTATAAGACACTTGTCTACTCATTTGTGCCACATTATGGGGCACTTATCAATCCACCTCATATGTGGATTGCATCATCCTTTCCTATATATGCAAGGTTTTGTATTCATTGTAATTTGGGTTAAATAAATACAATCTATGCATTTTTGTTCATTGTGTTTGTCTCTTATCTCAAGTAGATCTCCTAATTCTAATAGTTTGTACATGTTGGTTTTCAAAAGCAACAATGAGGGCCAATAAAAAATGTATTCAAAAAACAAATTTAAAAATACCCTCATCAATTTTAAATTTGTTACACATATTTCTCCAAAAGGAATTAAAAAAATAATTTTATTTAGGTGGGTGATCCCACATTAGTGGTTTACAATTTTTGGCCAAACTGGACACTGAAATAATTTTTTTAACAAAATCTTCACTTTCAGGCACCTATAGCAGCTAAACCGTGAGGAATTTGAAGATGATGCAAACTAGAGTTTCGTGACATTTTGTCTTTAAATTCTAAATATATTTTTTTCAAAATTTTTGGAATAAGATTACACTTCTTTTTCCATCTCCCTCAAAAATTATTTTTTTCAAAAAACAACATTTTAAAAAAGTGACGCTCACTATATAACGATAAATTTTTTTCCATGAAGAAAAAAAATCTAATTCTTTCGAATTTAGATTTGTAACTCCAATACCTAGTGCTTCCACCTGGTTAGTTTTTTATTGAATATTTTTTATTTAATCAAGTTTCAAAGTCAAACCAATTACAATTCAGACATAGCGTGACCATATAACGTAACTTTTTGTATGTATCAATTTTATTTTTTTGTTGGATCAAGGACTTCAATATCTAGTGCACTCATTTTTTTTTTTAAAAAAATTGATAATCTTCTATTTTTCCACGTGTAGAATAGAGAGCTTGATTTTCGGTGAAAAGCCTATGTTTAATAAAACTAAAAAATCAAATACATAATAAAAAAAAACATATTAAAATTATATTTGTTAGATAGCTTGTTCTGAGGACTACCTAATTCCAGTTGGGTATGTGAAGTCTCCGCCATTTTCATCTTCAAGTCGAGCTCCGAAGTGCAAAAATTTTAATTTTTTTGTGTTCACAAGGTAGGGAAAAGGGGGGTTCAAGCGAACCCCCTTCCAAAAAGGGGTTTCCATTTGTTTTTTTAGCTGATTGGTCCATACATGCATTAAATGGGTTCATGCGAACCTTGGTTTGAGCGAACTCTTTGTTGGTTCATTCGAACCAACTAGTTCATTCAAATTGTAAACCACTTTTTTGGGTTTACCCAAGTGAAATTATGGTATCCATACACACACATGATATGGTCCTAAAAAAGTGACTTTTAAAAAGTGGTTTTTATACATGCCTATTAAAAATTAATTTGTATCATCTAGGTATTGAAATAAATTATATATTTGGAAATTAAAGTCAAAATACTAAATTTCATATTACTAAAATTTTTTAAGATCTAATATGTAAGTGCTTCAACTTTTCAATCAAAATGTGATAAATTCTAAAAATTGGAAAAACACTTCTTGAACATTTTGTGGACCCAACTTCTTGCACATGCCCATATGTATATAGGGATAGACAAAAAATTGAGAGAATGGACCCAACTTGACACAATATTACACCATTTATCAATATGTTTATCTATTAAGACACTCTCTCAAATTGAATCTAAAACTAAATAGGAAATGACACGAGTATACAAATTTCACTATTACAATTATATTATATTATATTATATTTGTATAGATTTTAACATATAAAATAATTTATATTATATTAATCTCTAACAACATTAAATAAACATATTTAAAATATATATACTAATTTATAATAAACTTTAAGAAATTAAAAATAAAAGCTTCAAAATGAAAACAATAAATGGTGAAAGGATTTTCAATTTACAAAAAATAATAGAAAAGTCATCAAATTTTAAAAATATAGTAATACCTACAAATGAATCTAATAAAAATGAAACAAAAGAATTAAGGAAATAATGAATGGTAACTTTTCAAAAAGTATAATTAAAAGTTATAAAAGCAAAATAAATGTACTATATGAAATATCTCTTTAAGTAAACATAAAGTATAAAGAAAATAATACAAATAAAATAAAATAATATATACACACATACATACATATATACACATACATACATAAATACACATATATACACAATATATACATACACATATGCATACATATACATATACATATACATATATATATATACATATACATATATATATATATGTATATATATATATATACATATACATATATATATATATATATACATATACATATATATATATATATATATATATATATATACATATATATATATAACTATATATATACATATACATATGTATATATATATATATATATATATATATATACATATATATATACATACATACATATATATATACGGTTTCACAAATTCACTGCCAACAATTCACGTGGGAAAATTCACACAAATTCATCTCATGGAAAATTCACCATCAACAATTCACCGCCTAATTCATCTCATTGCATTAACATTTTTTTAATATATGTATATTTGCAATAGTACAATAATAGAGATGACTCATATTGTTGTATAATCGGTTTACTAGAATAAAATAAAATATATTGAATTCATAGCAATGAATTGTTGGTGGTGAATTGTTGGCCGTGAATTTTCCAACGTGGGTGAATTATTGATGGTGAATTTTCCTAGAGCCATATATACATAAAATAACTCTAAGTAAATAAAATAATTTTGCATTTTTTTTTTATCTATTTATTGTCTATGTGTGTGCCTAGAATAGTTTAAATAGATACTAAAATTTAATATCAATATAGAAAAATATAATAAACATTAAAGTATAAATTGTTGATTTGTATTCTTGTTATTTTGATTCCTCTATGTAAAATTTATACTTTTTATTGAAAAATATATATAAAAGAAATGAAGAGATATCATTCTCAAATCACTTATTTCATGCAAATCAAAAAATGATATCTCTTGATGTATCTTATACACTTTTTTAAAAGATAACTAGATACTAGTATTACTTACATATATACATTATTTTATAGATATATTTACTTATAATATATATATATATATGATGTGTATGTGCACATAACATTAGTGTACTATTACTCTATATGTTTACTATTATATATGTAATTAATGTATATATTGTTTATTTCTTTTTTTTTTTAATATATCAATATAGTCTTTAAGAGTAGATCGAATGGTCAACCCATTGAAAATGTGTTTGATAGCCACATGTTTGATTCCCCTAGATTTAATCCAACATGGGTGGTGGGTTGCTCATTCAAAAGAGGTTATAGTGAGGTGTGTTAGACCCATAAATCTTAAATAAAAAATCCTCTTATCACAAATTAATATTTAAAAAAATTAAAATAACTCTCAAAATCCAACATGGTTTCAAGGTGAAAATTATCTTTAACATTTGAAAGGATAGATACTTTTTTATTATAAAGCCATGATTTTCTCTAATGTGCTTATATAGATTCAAGAGCAAGACAATAAAGTTGTACTTGAATTTTCTCACCACCAAGTGTTGTTGGATCATATAGGTAATGTCATATATATTATTCCCAAGGTCCCTCTAACCCCTATTTCTAGTAGAAGGTGTTCTCCCTCTCATGGGTGTTGTCTACACCTGATTAGCTTGTAGTAATTAAGATGTTCATTCTTAGGCTTGTTCGCCTTTTGTAAGAAGAGATATGCTAAACAAGGATGGGTTTGGCCTCCTAACCACCACTTAGCTTCTCCAACACTTTTTTGTTGTTGGGATTACTAGTTGGCCAAACTTTGGCAAGTTCCTTTGGTTGGCTCTTGTTAATTCCCATGTTCATGTTGTTGAAGATAAACATGATAATAATGATAAATATTTTCTTTTAGACTACAGGAATCAGGTAGCTCCCCCTATAAAAGTACACTGCACCTGGTAAACATTTTCCACATGATTGGTAACCTTGGTGTAACCCCCGTATAAACTACAACCCCTCCTATAAACTACA
>VDFB02056150.1:22613-43176 GCA_007258455.2 Sequoia sempervirens
GCGAGACTAGACCTCATGAGCTCTTGCTTGCAAGAGAATGCTTTAGTCAATCGAGCTAGGCCCTCTACTCCTTATTTTCATAAAATTTGATTTTATTTAATTAATTATATATTTAAGACATGAAATCAATAATCTATTAAAATTATAGATAAATTAACATAAATATCTAAAAAATATCTATCTAATTTAAGTTCTAAATTTAATATGAACGAAAACTATCTATCAACATCTTTTAAATAAATATACTATCCATCAATATCATTTAGATAAATGTATTTAAAATATATAGAATTACCAAAAAAAAAAAAATCAAAATCATAAGAATGTTCTAGATCGTTCAAATCTATAAAAAAAAAGAAAGAAAAGAAAGATAACGAATCTGAGACGTAAGTCATACCTAATTAGATGACGCGGGAAACAAAAACGAGAAGCCTGTTAAATGATTTCATTACACGTGCTGTGGCTGTGAGCTCAAAATTTGAAGGATGGTCCATCACGTTTGGCCTAACATGGAAATAAATTTAAATGTATGGTTGAGATATTACAATCATGCCTATTATTAAGGTGTTTCAAATTCAACACTCCATTAATTCTGTATGCCTATCATTTAATGTTTCCGTGTTAATATGAAAAGTGACCCGAGAGGAACAAAACATTTGAACACAAAAGAAATCAACAACTCACGCCTCTCAAATTTATTAAGAAAAATTTGATCTAATCAAAATTTTCCTCCATGCCCTCCAAATCCAAATCTTGTACGAATTTAAGGCTTCACCTGCACTTGCCAATAGAGTTACTCGGGTGGGCCTTGAACTTTTGACGAATAATGGATGTAGAGAGTGTTAACAAGAATATATATAGATGGGGTGAAGATGAGGTGAAAGTCTCAAAGCTTATGCCCAGATATTTCAATAACCAGTTAAATCCAACAGCTCTTCATCTGCAGGGAAGGAGTACAAGGAATACACCATCTTCCTCATCTTCATGTGGGTCTGAACTAATAGATCTTGATCTTATGGAATTGGGTCGAGAGCAGTGCCTTTCTTCAGTGAGGGAGAAATACCTAGACTTGAAGGTGAGTAAATTAAATTATATAGCCATGAGTTTTAGGTTAATATGATATATCCACGTCCTGCAGTCAGTATGGGGATTTTATTGATCTACCATTGTATTCTTATAGTTCTGCAATATTGTATGATTCTTGTTGAATAGGTATTTAGAGGTTATTGAAAGAACACCTCCTTAATTACCAATGTTCAGTTTAAATGTGATTTTTTAATATAAAACTAAAATGAGTAAAAATATCAAAATGTTCTTCAGTAAATATGTTTCTTGCACTTTATTTTGTTATATTAAATGTGTTTTTTTAACTGTAGTAGATTTATTGATGAATTTGTTTTTAAATTTTACCAAAATTAATTGAACTTTTTATTATAATTTTTTTTATTATGAATTTATAAGCATTTCTAATAATGTAATTAAGATTGTTCAATTGAAGTGATTATAGCTCAATAGGTGAGGATGATAATGTGTTATGCATTCATTAAGGTATAAATTTATTTAGGTTTGATCCCCAAATAATTTTGATAGAATGGATCTATTTAGTTGTGGTAGCTTAGTTGAAGGAAAACCTTGACATAGATATATACTTACTCAATAGATTATAATCAACTATTTAAAACATAGATGTTGATATCTGTGTAACTTAGTTGTAGCCATAAAAAATGAAAAATATATTTCCAACTACCAAAATATGATTCTTGTAGTTAAGGGTTTGTATGGGGATCCCTCCATATACATACTTAAATAGTTTTTATAGCACATATATCATATTACCTATGAGAATAGAAATGTGTAAGAGAAAAGTGCATACCCTATCTTTTTATGTTTACCCTTATTATAAATAAATTTACATTATTCTTAAACTATTTTATTTTATATTTAATTTGATCTCAAAGTGTATCACCCCCATTTTCCCTCCTTCACCTTAACAAGAAGAATGGTCATTTCACTTAAGACGTGATCATGCAAATAAGACGAAATTAAACCATAACGAATATCATGCATGCCCAAATATGTCTAGGACCAAAAAAATTATCATTTTATGTCTACAAGTTTTTACTCATCATTATGTACTCCCTATTTGAAGTTATAAATCTCAACTCACTAATTGATAGGTTTGATTATTTTATCATTTAATTAGACAAATGAATCAATTATAATTAGTTTTTGTTTTCATATATTTTGATGAACAAGACTTTATTTAACACCACCTAAGGTTTTTCCCTACACATCCTTCCATTTTCTAATTTTCAAATATGATATTTCTCTAATGTGAATTAGATGAATTTACCAATAAGAGACTCATGAACACAATGGTAATTGGTGGGTGGTGGATTTGGAAGGATGGCCATTTTTTTCTCTTTGGTAGGTAGGGGATTTTGAAGGTTGGAAATTTTCTCTTAAGTTATTAAATAAGATCATTTGATGCACACCAATATCATAAAATTTATGTCATTGTTTTTCCTTTTTTATTCAAAGATAACCATATTTATTTCTCTCAAGGAATTCAACACCATTATAATTTTAATGTGATGCATCAATTTGTCGCCTAGTTTAAATATTAAAAGATAAAAATTGTAATGGTGAAAATTGTTGGAGTGATTAGGATAATCACTTGATAATTAATTATTAAGTCCCTTATTACTTTAGTTCACTTAAGCTAAACTTGGGAGTTCTTTTTTATTATTGAGTTTTAATTAAATATAGGACTAGTTGTCTCATTGCATGAGATCAAAACACTTGTCACTATCTATGCAATCCTCATCTAGGGTTTGCGTTTCCATGCTTTTATAAAGCTTGCACATTCAATTGTAATAATTAATTCAAGACTATTCAGGTCAATACATAGCGAATCAATGGTTATTTTGGATTCAATCATTTCTCTCTTCATTGCATAGCAAATCAATTGCTTTGATCCTTATTTTTGATAGGATAATTGCTTGCAGGTGATTTCTAAGTGTTGTGGAGTTCAATCATCAAATTCAACATAGTATCAAAGCTCCAAATCTGTAGCTTCCTATCTAAATTTTGAGATAGAAGGCCTTGAGGGGAAAATTCGCTCATCCTAGGGAAGCACGGGCGTCACTATTGCGTCCAGAATAATCAAAACCCTAAAATCGCTTTTCATTCATCATTTTTGTGTAGTTTCAAAAAAGTAAAAAAAATAGGGCACAAGATCTCGAGTGGACTCACTTCGGATTTTTAATGATCTTATACCTTGTCTATGAAAATATTTGTGTAGGTACAAGGTTTACAAAAAAATTCTAGTTTTTAAACGCTTTTCGTGTTTTTTCAACAAAATCCAATACCAAAGTTGTAAACAAGTAGAAAGCTTCAAAAAAATTTAAAAGTTTTTTTAAATTACAAAAATCCAAAAAGGCAAAAAGCATGTGCAAGGCACAAAGGCCTGTACAAAGGCTATGGGGTCAAATCACCCCTGCAAGGCCCATCTTGCCTGTGGTGGCCTTTAGAAGCCTGTCGTCAACTTTATTAATCGACAGCACCCTCAAAAAGATCCCCTAACAATTTGAAAACAGCGGCGACCAACAAAAAAATCCAGCAGCACCGACAAAAAATCTAGTCGATCGGTAGCCAACAAAATATTCCACCAAACCTCAGCATATTTCAACAACCACAAGATTTCTCGGTGATCAATTTTTTTTTGGCAAGGCAATTTTTTTGGTGAAAAGGAATATTCTGAGAATATTCTATGACGGCCACTCGGTCGTCAAATTTAATCCAATGGATTGCTAAGTTTAGCATGACGTCATCAGCTATACGACCCTCAAGCCCCCTCCCAACCCTAGTTTGCATGTAAAGGAGCAATTTTTTTCTTATCATCATAACTTGGGCATACGGTGTCAAAATCAAGTAAATGAGATATCATCGAAAAGCTAGTTTTGAGTACTTTTTAGTAGTGTAAGTCTCACTATCATATTTTTCTACTATTTCTTGTTATTTTCAGTCAAAGTCAAATCTTTATTTTGTTCTTCTGAGCTTAAATAACTTTGTTCCTATATCTCCAATTTTTGTGTTTCAATTAGCATTGGAAAGGTATTTCAGAGCTCTTCAAATCTATTCATGAATTTTTTCCATAATTTTCATCAATTACATTTTATTTAGTATTTTTTGTTTTCACATTATTCTTAATTACTTGGACGTCTTGGCACCTGGAAAGGATCTTTTTGTGTGAGATGACATCATTTGATCTGCTTTATCAATACTGAGGTTATTAATCTTTGATTTTTTCATTTGAGTGAGTATCATGGGTTTTTTGTTCATCCTTATGTGATCAACTTGGATAAAGATAACTATGAGTCTTGTAAGAATGGCATCCTAACACATCTTGAGTGGCTTGATATTTTTCCTTATTTATATGGACTCATACCTACACTTGACACACCAAGGAGTTTATCAGCATGGGGCATCATCAGAAATCGTATTGTCGCCCAGGTTATATCTTCCATTGTTGATCTTGACACTATGTGTGTTGTATCGGACATTGAATGTCCCCACACACTTTGGACTCATCTTTGGGAGATCCATGGAGACCCTCATATCTCTCCATACCTAAAGGATCCTACTTCAGATTGTCTCATCCCTCTTGTAGATGCAGATTTCATACCCTTTGATGATGATACTTTAGAGGAGCTTGAGTACATCGCAGGTCCTGCATATTCTTATGGTTTAAAGACTTGTCTTCATGTTCCCACTCTTCAGATCGAGACTACATTATCATCTTTTGTTGTTCTTGATTAGTTTGACATTGCCATATCTTTGGCCCCTATTGGTTTAGTGTAGCAGGACATCCATCATCTTCCAGACATAGCTACTTGAGATTCATATCTTATAAACATATCATGTCCTTGTTTGTAGAGTCCTATATTATAGATCTACAAGATTACTTTGAGGACATTCATCTCCTCTTTTTTGATAGTCACATCAATGCTGTTGGCCCACCATCTTCATCACCTTTGCATCTTTTTCTACATCATTCTTCATAGGATCTTGGATTGATATCATCATCTTCTAACATGTAGACACATGAGCACTTTTCAGAGGCACGCATCATTTGGATTTGGATTTTAGAATCACCCATTCTTTTGGATTGGCTTCTCCAATCACCAGTGGATTTTTTTCTTCCTAAGGGTGAAATATTGTTTGCAAGTAATGGATCATATTATGTTTTCAGATATTCATCATTGGTACAGGAGCTACTTCTTTATGGGGTGGATTCATATCCTCTTTTTCTCTCTCCTATTGGAGGGACATATATTGTACTTGTGTGATAGAAGCAATCCTTGGGGGGTCACATTGAGTCCTCCTTCCATCCTTCTTTCACTAGTACAGTCATCTCTTTTTCTCTCTTTTGGAGAGGAATTTTTCCCTTGTGGTTTTCTCCTTTCTCTAGTTATGAGAGATTTCATTTTATTTGTACATGGGTAGCTCATCAAGACTTGTATCTGAGACCCATCCATGCATCCAGCATTCAATTCTACATCAGGGTTTTATAGATGAACTCCCTAAGTTGATCTTAAGGGGGGGTGTTAGAGTAATCAAGATAATCACTTGATATTCATTAATTAATTATTAAGTCCCTTATTACTTTATTTCACTTAAGCTAAACTTAGGAGTGCTTTTTTATTATTAAGTTTGAATTAAATATAGGATAAGTTGTCTCATTGCATGAGATTAGAACACTTGTCACTATCTATGTAATCCTCATCTAGGGTTTGTTTTTGCATTCTTTTATAAAGCTTGCACATTCATTATAATCATTAATTCAGAACCATTTAGGTTAATATGTATAGTAAATCAGTTACTCTTCTAGATTCAATCTTTTCTCTCTTTGTTGCATACCAAATAAGTTGCTTTGATCTTTTTGTTGTGATAGCATAATTACTTACAGCTGATTTTTGGGTGTTGTGGAGTTCAATCATCAACTTCAACAAAAATTGCATACCCATTCCCTTTTCCCTTAATTTTCTAACCCGATTTCATTAGTGTTGTTAATGCAATGATGAATATATAAGTGGTATATTTTGTTTTATGAATTTATCTCATGAAACCATCCAATAGAATGGCCTTGATCCTTCAATCCCTAGTCATCACCTTAGTTGAGATCAATAGGTGTGGACTTGACCCCAACCATTTTTATAATCATGGATTTAAACCTTAAAATAAAATAAAAATTAAGTCAAATTTTAACACCTTGCAATCCTTTTCACTAGTAATTATGAACAAGCCAAGATCATCTATATGTTCATTTTTGTAGTTTATTGTTGTATTTAGAGATAGTCATTCATTGATTTGAGATAATATAGTGAAATAATAAAATAAAACAAAGGAATAATTGAAGAGAATCTATCATAGAGTATTTATGAGAGCATCATGGCAACATTATTATAGGATTGAATCGGCATATGTCACCATGGATCCATTATATGCTTGTTTATTATCTTGGATCCTTATTCCAAAGTAGTTGAATCAGTCCAACTAGAGGTCTTACTGAGGAGAACTTGACCCTCATGATTTACTTTATTTACTCTCTAGGTGTTTTCAAACAATGATGATCATTACTAAAATTTAGATATCGAAATATCATATTGAGAAAATTTTAATAATCATTATTTCCAATTTATTTCAATAGTCATAGGTTTAGGTCTACACACAAGATGATGTATGCACTTACAAATCTAGACCAAAGTGAAACATAGTTAGTTGGAAAATTTTGAGATTCATAAGATGCAAGAATTATGAGGGTGTAATATTTCTATCTCAAATTTGGATTCCCTCTGAAATTTCCTAGGTATTATCTTGGATTGATTTAAAAGGGATCCCTAAAACTTTTAAAAGCCTTGAAAAATCATACATTTATCACTATCTTAAAAAAACTCCATCACTTTATCCTTTAAGATGAAATTTGTTTAAAACTAGATCTAATAAAATGAAAAGAGTTTGTAGAGGAAACTCTCCAAATTCTAAAATTTTAATGTATTCCTTATTATTATAAATTTAAAACTTAATTTATTTTTTCATACATTATGTTTGAATTCTTGATATCTATATTTATTATGTTTGAAAAATACTCATAATAGCCCTCAAAATATTCATCAAATTTTTCAAATATAAAAATTGTGTCAAACTCTAGGATTCAATGGTTATATTTTTTTTAAAATAATTTTAAATTTTACATTTTTTGACCAAGTTAGATTGGTTAGAAAATTAACTTTTATTTTTTCTAAAAAATAGCATTACAAATGAATTAAAAATAATGTATTTACAACAAAAGAAATTTTAAAATTATGCATCATATATTCTCATGTTTCCTTTACATATATACAAGGTTCGATGAAAAAATAATATTTACTTCAATTTAGGTTGGATGGAATGACACCTACTTTTTTTAGCAAATATTTTAGTATTTCCTCTTTGAAATATTTAATTTTCACCTAATTAAATTCAAGTTAATAAAATATAGTACTCCATAAATAAAATCCATTTTTCTAAAAAAAATTATTAGATAAGCAGGGAAGGGCCCTGACCCATACAAGATGGAAACAAACAGAGCCAAACAACATAGAAAAATAGACTAGCCCAACATAGCCAATCAGAGAGAAATAGCAACCAACACAAGGCCAGTCAGAAATAACAAACTACCAAAAATTGATCAAGGAACAACTCTTGAACCAATCAAAGCCTCAGAAGGCAAGTTAAATGAAACCATAACTTTCTTAAAAGAATGCTTCTTCTTTTTGTGAACTGTTGTCCAAGGAGAATCAAAAATAGAAATTGAGAAATTTTGATCAAAGGGAGAAGACTCCCCTCCAGAGTAGCAAACAAGAGGAACAGCTGATACTTTAGGTGAAGCATCTGAAACCAAGCCTAAAAATGTAGGATTTACAACATCATTTTCCAAAACAGGGGCAGCAAGAGAAGCAGTATTAACAACATTAGGAACAACCATAACCAGAGATCACCTCGCAGTATCCATAGTAAGAGTTGCAACATCCACCATAACTGATTCATGTGACACATAAAGAACTTACAAAGGAGAGTTTGTAGGGGCAACAATAGTATCATTAATATTTTTTTCTCACAGAAGGAGAAGGAGGCCTTGAGTCTTCATCAGAAGAAGCAGAATTAGCAGCAGGGTGTACTATTAAGTGCTCACAGAATGAATTCTTCCACCAAGTAGAAGAGGAAACAGTGTGGGAGCCATGAGAATAGTCACAGGCCAAGTGACCAACAACAAAAAAATGTCAACAGTGAAATGGAAGACCCTCATAATCCACCATTTGAGACCATGACCAATCATTAACCTGCAAAAAAACCTTACCAGGTAGAGCCTTCAAAATATCAACCTCCACCAAGATCCTAGCAAAGGATGTATGATTAAAATTCTTGGAAGCCTTATCCACTCCCAAGAATCTACCTATAGCATTACCAATTCCCTCATAGGCAGAGGAGCACCAAAACTGTAAGGGAAGATAAGGCTTAATCTTACCCAAATAGGCATTACATCTAAGCGTTCATTTAGAGGATTAAAATAATAAACCCAAGGTCTAATGGAGAGGGGATGAAAGTCCCAAACCCACAAGCCAAAGTCAAGAATAGCCTGTCTATCTTCAGGAGAGTTGAAACCCACAACAAAAAAAACCCTTCATTTTATGTTTTATAGATAATTCCATATATTTTTTATATTAAGTTACTTAAGTCTATTTTTTACCAATTTCATTTTCACTTAATTGTATTATTTGGCCCACCATAATATTTCACTCACCCTTATATAATTTTATTGAGCACTAAATTTTTATTTTCTATGTGTATTTAAACTTTGTCCTTTTATTTATGTCATATTTATTATGTTTCTTATATTCTCAATTTACCTTTTGTATTATGTTTTATGATTAGACTTCCCCATTTTTGGGTATATCTCTTATGTTACATGTCCATATATTATATTTTTATTTTATTCAACTCCTATGCTTTTATATCTCATATGTTTACCTCTTGTACTTTTCTGTGTGTCATGTTTTTGTTTACCTATTCCAAATCATGTTAGATTTCCTATATTCTCCTTGTGTAAATGCTATGTCTTCCTATACACCATGTTTAATACTTATGTTGTCACATACTCTCATCTTCTATGACTCTTGATACTACCATGTGATTTATTATGTCGTTGTAGTGTCAAAAAATGTCGTCGAGGACATTTTCAGACTTGTTTGGGCCCTCCTTGCTGAATTGAGCCTAATGTTGCCTTGATTTAGTGTTGTATGTGGTTGACACATTCACATTAGGTTTTGGGCCCTTGTGAACTAATGAATTTAATGGTACCTTGCTAAAGTGTTGTGAAGTGTTGTAACACACTTTCACACTTTTCTGAGGTTTAATTAATTAATTAATTACACCTAATAAACTTCTTTTTAACCTTAATCCAGCCTTATTTGAAGTGTTGTAAAGTGTTGTAACACACTTTCACACTTCTCTAGGATTTTCATTAGTAATTGGGCTTTCTTATGCTTTAATTAGCCCTATTTTACATCTGCAAGCCTCATTTATTGCATCTTTTCGAGGATAACCCTAACACAAATCATTACCCAATCATAATTTACGTGTTTCAGGCTTGAATGGCCCAAATTTAGTGATCTGGGACTCATTTTCCACCTTGGTCGAATGAGTCCCAGCTAGATTTTTTGGTCCCAAACCTAGTTTCACACCTTTTTAATCATTTTCTAAAATGGTCCCAAAAATTATGCCTAATGGGACTCATTCGCCACCTTGGGCGCAAATGAGTCTCGTTTGGCCCAAAATCAAAATTAATACAATTTTTTGGTGGGATTTTATTCTCCTATATCTAATGTCGACTTGTAATGTTGTAATTTCAGGAATTCTTACATAATTAAGTATAAATACAAGTTTCTTTCACTAAATTTTCACCTAGCAAGTTGAATGAGCATCCTCATAGAAAAGTTGAGTTCACAAGAGCATTCAAGAGTATTTAAGGGAATATTATCAAGCATTTTAGAGTAGCATTTAAGCATTAATCATCATGTCAAAGATTTCATGCATCATTTTTTTCTTGGAGCTAACAATTGTGACATGTAGGATTTCATGATTCAAGCAAGTGTTCAATTCAAGATCTATCACCTTCAAGAAAGAGTCAAGATCTACATCCATTGGAGCCATCTCACACATGTTTTCAGCATTTTATTGATAGGGTTTGGTGAGTTGCAACATCGTATTTTTTTCATTCATCATTCTCCATTCCTATTTTATTCTATTGCAAGGTTTGATTACCAAAATGGGGTTTGACCAAGGCAAACCTTTATCCACTAACCCAACAACATTTTCCCCTCTCCTTTGAGCATGATTTGCAAGTCTAGGTTGTAGATTTTCTAAGCAGCAAGATTGGAGAAAAGTTTTCAATTCATTCAAAGTTGTCAAAGTTGTTATCAAGCATTGGAGAGCATTGGAGAACACCTACAGGTTGCAAATCAAGGTTTTGGATCTGAAAATCAATTAGGAAAGATAGAGTAGATAGAAAAGAGTAGGATCAAACTTTGAAGCTTTAGAAAACCCTAATTGGGTTCATTCACCACTTTTGGCGAATGAGTCCCAATTTCAATCAAAATTCTTTTTTTTTATAGATTCTGATACCCATTTGGCAGATTCCTATTCTTGCACAAAAACCTAGAATCTGGATTGATTCGTCCAGCTTGGTGAATGAGTCCCACTCAACATTAAAATCATATTTTCTAGTGTTTCAGACCTCCTTCCATCCATCTCTAGATTTTCAGGTGTGCACATATGCCTTTCTGTAGTTTTTTTTGTTATTTCATTTGCATTTTTAGGTCATTTAGTGAAGGTTTGCATTGAATTAGGGTTTAGTGTTGCATCTTACATTTCATTTATCTTTCCAAGTTCTTACTTGGTTTTGATCCCCATATTAGCTTCTATTCAGCCCCTACAACAACCCTCTTACCATATCTCTTTCTCTTTTACATTAAGATCTCAAGGGTGTGTTCTTGAGTGAAAGTTAGTGAAGATTGTAATTCTAGGTCCAAGACCCTAGAAGAAGCAAAATAATTTTGTACCTTTCATTTTGGTTCAAACCTACATTTAGAACATCATAATTCTGATTTGGAGTGCATTATCATCCTAGATATTGCCTGCATTAACATTGCATTAGGATTTTCATTAGTTAACCTGCATTCTAGGGTTTCTAATTTTGCATTAGTGAAAGCTCATATAGCTTGCATTTTTGCATCTAATTTCATTGAAAATCAAACAAAATCTGCATTTGCATCCAAGATATAGATCATAAAATATAAAAAGCATAAAATTCAATTGAAATTTTCCAAAAAAATTGAAAAAAATTCTCATTGGGACTCATTTTCCACCTTGGGTAAATCAATCCTAGTGTAGATTCTACACTAATTTTCTGGCATTTATAGCTCTGTTTTTGAGTTTCTATTTTCCGTTATTGTCTTTCTATTTTAGTTTCCAAATTTTTTGTTATAAGCATTTCATTTTTCTTAGCTTACATTGCATTTGCATTCATCTTGCATTTAGTAGCCCTTGTATGAGTATTTGGTGTCCTATTGCTAATACTATAGTGAGACAAATTTTGAGACTAATTTCATCCCGCAATAGCACAATCATTGTGGATCTTGGGACTTGTCTAGATCTTTCACTCCTAGTATTGATTCTAGTACACTAGGAATGGACAATACCCTTAACAACTCTTTACCTTCAACTAGTGTGATGCAAGTTGAAACAAGGATTGATAATGTCTCACAAGAAAACATAATTCACATTCATGAAGACCTAGCAAACTTACAACATCAAGTGCAAAATGACAAAATTTCAACTACCGCAAACCCACTATAGACAACATTCACCCCATGCTTGAAAGTGAAGATGGACTTGACCTTGTGAAAAACATAGTTCAAGTCTTTGGAAAACACCTCACCTCAACCACTAGTTGTCCTTTACCTACAAGCAATGTCACAAGCCAAGGAGGAACTCAAATTCCTCCTCCCACAACAATTGTCTCAATTCCTACCTATATAAACCCTCAATTCATTGTATGTTGATGATATGTTATTTTTAGTAATAGTAAGGATGTGACTTGTGACTTGAAGTATAATATTTTAGCACACTTTGAGATGAATTACTTAGGGGTTTCTAGATATATTTTTGGTATGGATATTAGAAGAGATAGAGTGAACATAAATATTTAGTTAAGACATAGAAAGCACATGAAATCAATGTTGGAGAGATTCAATATTATAACTTTCAAAAAAATATGTGTTTATATCTTAGTAGGAACTAAATTACATGTATGTGAGATGGAGACATGGCTTGAGTACCTTATGCTAGTTTTTTTGCAATATTTATGTATGCTATGGTCTATAATAGAATAGAAATTTCTCAAGTAGTGGGATTCCGTAGTTGTTTCATACCTAACATTGGATGAATTCATTGGGATTTAGTTAAGAGGATATTTATATAATTTTGGGGTAAATTTGAGTATTGAATTTCTTGTCATGATAAATCTATAGGTGATCAAAATTTAGTGGATATTCATATATTTATTAGTTCAAATTAGGTAGGTGATATTGACAATTTAGGAGATCCACTACTAGTTACATTTTCACTTTATTCAATAGTGCTATAATTTCAATGAGTAAGTGGTAGGCTATGGTCATTTTTTTCCACTATAGAAGCTAAGTATATGGGATCTACTCATTCTTGTAAATAAACCATGTAACTTAGGATATTGTGTTCATAAATGGGATTGAACCAGGGAACTATTATAGCTCTATATGATAGTTAGAGTGTCACATTTCTAGAAAAATACTTGACCTATCATGTAATGATAAAGAATATTGGTGTCTAGTACCATTTCTTTCATGAAATGGTAAAATATGGTTGGGTGATGGTAGATAAATTTAACACTTTATAGTGTGCATTCATGAATATAGTGAGCACATAAAATTTTAGGTGATGTGAGTTTGTGGGTCTATGAACTCCTAGAAATTAGTTCATAAGGTTCGCACTCATTTTACTCTTAAAATTTTCTCAACAAGTGGGAAAATTCTAGGAAAGATATCTCAATCTTTCACTCCTAATGTTTGAGAATTAAAAAAGTAAATTTCATGGTACAAGTAAAAAACACAATTTTGGGTTATAGAGGGCATATTAG
This sequence comes from Sequoia sempervirens, assembly GCA_007258455.2. Lineage (NCBI taxonomy): Eukaryota > Viridiplantae > Streptophyta > Pinopsida > Cupressales > Cupressaceae > Sequoia > Sequoia sempervirens. Next base: position 35,890 of record VDFB02056150.1, read on the forward strand.
GCCCACAAAATTATTCCAACTTGTTATGCATCAATTTCATAGATTCCTAGGACATATATCTCTTTGATATATACATTTAAAAAAATTAGGACACATTAGCCCCTTGGACCAAAAATTATGGTCTTTACAAATTATACATCCCACATTAAAAATGTGAAAATGCCTATGATACGTAAAAGAGCTATAAGAGGGAGTTACGTTATTGAACAAATTATGATATGTGTTTTATGAAGCATCAAAAGATACATTTGAATAAGTACAATGGATCCAAAATAGAGTGTTGAATTTGGTGAGTGGGTTCTATTGAACTCATACAAGGTGAAAGGAGTTTGTTAATTTTGGCCTATTAACTCATCTTGGAACTTATTTTTTGGATTTCAAAGTAGTGATTTGGGTATCATATTTTGGGTTATTTTGTCTCATGATTTCTTAATTGTCATTTTATGGTTTAAAGTATAGCTTCTCCTATTTATTAAATACTTGAGATGGATATTTTGATAATGTGTTTTGTAAGTACTATTATGCTACTATAATTACTCCATTTATTTTGTAGGTGATACTCTTGCAAGGGCTTGGACTCTGCAAGTATATTGTAAACTTTGATTACTAAATAATACATTGAGTTACTTTGGAGTGTGGAGTTTTCCTCTCAAAATGGTTTTATCCATCTAAGTCACTATGTCATAGTATATTGTTTTGTTGTGTATTTTTCCTTGTATCTAGAAATGTTTAGTTTATTTACACATAACTCCTCTCATAGATTAGTGTAGGAAGTGTATTTTTACCTTTATTTACTTTCTAAAATAGATTCCAAGAATAGAGGGCCACGTAAATCCATGTATGAAAATGATGATCTACCCAAGGATAATAAGTGTACATTTTACAAGAGTATACAATAAGGATGTAAAACCATAATAATAATAATAATTAAATGATATAGAAATGAGGTAGAATCTATTGTAAGTATGAAAATTAATTCTAAATGAGAATAATGTAAAATGTAAACCATAAGGCAAATGACCAGGGGATTGAGATGGGTGAAAGATAGGATATATGATTAAGCACACCAAAACCTAACAGAAAGAAGTATCAATGAAGAAAAAGAATGGAAAAGGAATAATAGGCCTAAAATAAAGTGTAAAATTAGCAAAATGTAGATCTAAAAAGCTACCAATGATAATAAACCCTAGAAATAATGTTAGGATTAGGTATTTTACACCTTGCATTTTTGGAACACAACTATCTATTGAGAAGGGGGTGAATCAGTAGATCAATTAAAACTAGTTCTTTAATAATTTTGAGCCAATATAAAAGTATATGCAAAGAGATAAACAAACATACACAAGCACATAACACCATATATACATGGAAAACCCAATATGGGAAAAACCATGATGAGAATAGTTGCTAAGATCTACTATCCTAATCTAGCCTCACAATGAAACCTCACTGGTTACGATGTTTAAGGGCACCAACCCTAAGGAGACACCAATCCCCTAATTTAAGAGCACCAAAGGAAGAAACTACTCCCTAATCTAAGCACCAAATTAGTTTTCTAATGGCACCAACCAAACAGAATTACAATGAAAATATATGGAGCAAAAAATCCATACTACAACTGATTCAAATGAATCCAATTCTATGTTACAGACTTATTTTACAACTACTCAAAGTCAAACTCTACTTTTCTTTTCTCCAAGCACGCTCTCTCTGATGTTGTTGCAACTCAACAACACGTTACTCTGCTTTCTCTTCTCCCCCTTCTATGATCTATTTCATGCCTCTGTTATTCTAAATGCATACCCTAAATGATGTTCTCTATAATTCAATCTAGGCCTTCTTCTCTCAGCATTCGCTCATTCGTTCTACAACACAATGCCATCTACTAGAATTTTCACACATTTTCTTCACCGAAAAGACTTCTCTTCCTCAAGCCATGCACCATCGACCTAATTCACTGAATTTTTTATTTTTAGCAGATACTGAACCCTAGATTTGATTTGCATTAAATTCCTTTTCTTGCATGATTGAACTGAATCTAATTTTGTAGTTGACTCTTCTTTGATGTCACCGACCATACCTCTCAATCACTAAAATTAAAAATATAGTTAGAGTGGTTTTAGCAATTAATTCCATTCCTTGTGTCATTTTTTAGCTATTTCCACTATTTGCATTGCACTTTACTGCATAGCCATTGGAAGAATGCAACTTTAAATTATGGTTGTCGATCTTTCTGTTTCACGTCATGATATGATGATTATTATTTAAAATCGCAACTTTAAAACATATCTGTTAGATCAGATTCTCTTTAAACCCATGCCATCGATTACGATCACTTTGCTTTTGCTCAATGCAACTTTTTTTGCACTTGAATGAACAAAAATGCGATGCAAAGGGATTTTGTGATGCAATCACTGTTTTCCACCTATTGACCTAGACATGTGTCAACAATCTGCTCCATCAATGTTTTGAAACTCAAGCCTATCAATCCTTCTATGAAATAGTGAACATCATTTGATCTCAATCTTCATCATCCATCATTATATCTTCATCGCAAGCCATAATCCTAACACATTTTACTTTGTTCTTATCAATTAACATTTGTGATGTGAAGAACCTTGGTGATACAATCATATTCTACCACTTGGTAGCATTTTGCATATCACACCTTTACCCTTGTCAGAGTCATCTGAAATTGCAATACAACAATCGCCATTAATTTCACCAAGATATAGTGCTAACGGTTGATCTTCTAGAGTAGAGGCCCTTAATCCTGGTCCCACTGGGATAGGTGTCACATTTCCATGCTTCTTTGGATAATTGTTGGCATCATCTTTTGAGCAATGTAAGCACGCGAGAGTTGCATGATCATTAAATGCTTAACCTCAACTATTGATCTTCCTCTAAGCTCCTATCATATATCATACTTTTCCTATGCACTTATGAAGACAAAACCGTGATGCGCAAAAAATCTATGATAGTCGTCCAATCTATAAGCTTTGATGTGCATCATTAACTTGTCTTGAACAAAATATAAATTGTCAGACTTAGGAAACTTAAGTACTCCACAGAGTTGGTAATTGCTAGGGAGAAGGGGCTAGTTGCACAATGACTTGAAGAGCTTAAGTTACAACTTAAGCAACCTATAGTCGGTATCTAGGCAACATCAAAATAGAAACTCTATGAACACCATGGTCCTGAACACCTAGGGTTTTTCCTGCTAAACCCTAATATAACCATAGACCATAAAAATTTTGATTTGAGCTCCATCTTTAACATATGATCATGTGGATCACTCCATTGGAATGAGCTTGAAAAACCCATATCAAATTTTCCATTAGTTTTATCTGCAAACCACCAGAAATAGCCTTTATAACTTCATAACATTGCAACATTTTGAGCAACTTTGCAAAAATTGCAAAACATGCTCTTCCCTCCATCATACTTCAACAACCAACCTGAGACTGATCCACTATCATCAATGATATTTAAACTGTCACTGATATTCTCCTTTTGACATCAATCAAAAATCTCCCAATTTTATATCACTCAAATATCCTTTTCACATCAATGACAATCATATTTCCAACAATCTCCCCCTTTGTCATTGATGGAAAAACTAAATTCTTTGCATATATTGATGACCCTATATAAATGAATGCTTTGCCCATTCATTAGCATAGATTGTTCTGCACAAGAAACCATCCCCCCCCTTAAGCATATCTCCCCTTTGATAAACAAAGAGCATTTAAAACTGTTCTCCCTATTTAACATCAATAGAAAAGGGACATTGTCTGGACACCTTGCTGCTACTGATGTTCTCCCCCTTTGACATACCATGCAAAGAGAAATAATGTGTCCAAAAAAATCTGCAACCATCAAGTCATTAGAAATTTATAAAACTAATCATACCTAACTTGACTTCTCTCTTCTTCTAGGGATAAATAAAATTCTATGGTTCTCCTCTAGATCCATGCCCTATCACTAATAATTAGTGATGTGAGGCAGAAGTAGCCACTCCCAATTTATGTCTCAAATACTCAAATTTCTCTTTGGGAAGAGGCTTGGTGAATATGTCATCAACTCATTCCTTGGTTGGTACATATTCCATACTGACTTCTTGATCTGCTACCTTTTCTCTTAGGAAGTGATACTTGATTGATATATGCTTGGTTCTAGAATGCATCACTGGATTCTTTGATATATTTATAGCACTTGAATTGTCACAAAGAATAGAGATAGGTTATTTTTACTCTACCTTGATGTCTTTGAGTGTTTTCTTCATCCACAACACTTGAGTATAACATGCTACTGCTGCCACATACTCTACTTCAATTGTTGAAAGAGTAACTGACTCTTGCTTCTTGCTCAAAAATGAAACAAGTTTGTTTCCAAGGAAGAATGTACCACCACTTGTGCTTCTTATTTCATCCACACTTCCTTCCCAATAAGCATTTGTATATGGTATCAAAGTGAAATCTACACCTTTGGGATACCACAGTCCATAGTCAATAGTACTCTTGATATATCTAAATATTATTTTCACTGCATTGACATGAAACTCTTTAGGAGAAGCTTGAAATAATGCAACAATACATACTACTTGCATGATATTTGTTCTTTATGTAGTTAGGTATAATAAGCTACATATCATTGATCTATGCATGGTTTGATTTGCATTAGGGACTCATTTCTATTTCTCAACTTGCACCCAGTTATCATGGGGGTACCAACTAGTTTGCTATCTTCCATCCCAAATTTCTTGAGCATTTCCTTAGCATACACGGTTTGAGATATAAATATCCCTTCATCAGTTTTTGTTATCTATAGACCAAGGAAGAAAGACATTTCTCCAACCATTAACATTTCAAATTCATTTTTCATTTGGACAACAAACTCTTTACACATTTTTTCATTCTTGCCACAAAAAAATATGTCATCTACATATATAATTACAACTATCATATTCTCCCCTTTTGATTTGAAGTACAAATTGATGTATGTACATCCCTTCTTGAATCCTTGTTGTTGCAAGTACTGGTCTAATCTTAAATACCATGCTCTAGGTGCTTGTTTTAGACCATATAAATCTTTCTTTAGTCTACAAACATACTCTTGTCCTAATGGTTGAAAACCTTTAGGTTGTTCTATGTAGACTTCCTCTTCTAGGTTTCCATTTAGGAAAGTAGACTTGACATCCATTTGATAGACTTTGAATCCTTTATAAATAGAGAATGCTAGAAACATTCTTATGGCTTCAAATATAGCAACAAGAGCAAATGTTTCTTCAAAATATATACCTTCAACTTGTGCATACCCTTTGCACACCAATCTTGCCTTATTTCATACAACAGCTCCATCCTCATTGAGCTTGTTTCTAAAGACTCATTCAGTACCTATCACATTCTTGCTTGGGGGTCTTGGAACTAATTTCCAAGTTTTATTCTTCTCAATTTGGCTCAGTTCTTCCATTGCTTTTATCTAGCTCTCATCCTTCATGGCCTCAACATGGCTCTTGGGTTTTATTTGAGACATGAGAGAAAAATTTACTTGCTCTTTGTTCTTTGCAACTCTTCTCCTTGTCTGAAATCCTTCATCTATATTGTCAATAATATATTATGTAGTATGATCCTTTTGAACATATCTTGCAGGTGCATTTTCAATCTCTTATTTAGGATCTTCATCAGCAACTTCCTCTCTAGATTCTAATTCAGCTTTATACATATCTCTTTCAGGTTTAATATGTTTCAAATCTTCATCAACCTTGAAATTGATACTCTCTACAATTTTGTGTAGCCTCTTGTTGTAGCATTTGTAGGCTTCTCTTTGGGTGGAATATCAAAGAAATATTCCTTCATCATACCTTGAGTCAAAGCTTTCCAAGTTGTCTTCTTCTCTCCTCATATAGCATTTGCTACCAAACACTTTGAAGTACTTAACAGATGCAAGTTTTCCATACCACAATTCATAGGAATTTTTCTTATTTTTCACCCTTAATTTTACTCTATTCAGGGTGTGTATTGTTGTATGTACTACTTCTCTCTAGTAAACATCAAGTAACTTGGCCTCATTAAGCTTTTGGCCATCTCTTTTACTATCATGTTCTTTCTTTCAACTACTCCATTTTGCTATGGAGTCCTTGTTGTAGAGTACGAAGTGTATTTTGATGTGAATTCTCCACCTCTATCAGATCTTAAGCATTTGATCCTTCTACCAATCTCCTTCTCAACCATAGCTCTAAATATTTTGAATCTTTCAAATTCCTATGACTTATCCTTAAAAAAGGTCACCCATATCATTCTTGAATAGTCATATATTAGTAACATGAAGTACCTTTCTCCCTTTAATCATTTTGTCCTTGTGGGGCCACAAAGATCAATATGTACTAACTCCAAGGGATTTGTAGTTGCATACTCTTTTGTTTGAAATCTAACCCTTGTTTGCTTTCCTTGTTGACACTCCTTGCAAGTTGTGTTTGCAAGTTTTTTTATCTTTGGCATGTGCCTTACAAGTCTTTTTGAACTTACTTTTACCAAATTATCAAAATTTACATGGACCATTCTCCTATGCCACAACCAAATCTCATCAACTTGTCTTATCAGACAGCTTTGACCATTCACTTCACTAAGATTATAAAGGTTGATTTCAGTCCTTTTCCCTTCAACAACTAGTCTTCTTGATTTCCTTATCTTATATCCTTCAGCATTGAATGAAACTTTCTATCCATTTTCACACATTTGGCTGACACTTAGCAGATTATGTTTTAATCCTTCAACATAAAGGACATCATGTGTAGGAAATTTTCCATCTATGCTCAGAGTTCCTTTACCATAAATTCTTACTGCAAAGTTATCTCCCAAACTCACAGATCCTTCCTTGCATTTTTTGAGTTTGATAAATTTTCTCTTATCACCAATCATGTGCTTAGAGCAGCCACTATCTATTACCCATAAATTCTACTTTTTGGCATGGAGTGTATTTTGAGCTACCATAGATTGCGTAGACTTTTTCTCTTTCTCTTTTCACACTTTCTTGGGTTTATTTTCTACCTTATCTTCCTTCTTTTCAGGGACTTGTGAACCTTTGTTTGCTCTAGGGGGCATGCTTTTCTTTTTACTCTGTAATTTTGGTCTTACATGATTTTTTCTACATTTCCTAACTATGTGACCAAAATTATTGCAATTATAGCATATTACATTTATATCTACCAAAGGAGAAAATGGATTTCTACTTACAAAATTTATTCTCCTTGTAGGTACAACTCTACATTCACTATCCCTGTGACCA
>VDFB02056151.1:0-18292 GCA_007258455.2 Sequoia sempervirens
TTTGAATTGAAATTCATGCCAAAAACATAGCACATAAGTGCTAACCCTTGACAACCCACATGCAACACTATCTTGTACATCTAAAGCTTGCATGTGCTCAATAATTCACAATTCCTCCATTAACCATTTTCTTGTACGTCATATCCCTTTTCCCAATTTGAGACAAACACTCATTTTTCTTGTTTGGTGCAGGCCGAGGATTCTATTAGAAGTCTGTGTAATTTGGAAAAACAACAGCTGATTGAATTTTTCATTCAATAATTCTATTGTGTGCATTATGTAATCATAGTCCCCTATGAGGCAATCTCTCCTAGAGGAATTCTACAAATAGTTCATAGCCTTGCCTATGGTTTCACTTTTGTTGGTCAATCATTTGTTTGAAACCTCTAAAAAATTTAAAAGTTCATATTCTGCAAGGAACCAACACTCTTAGCACACTACCTTTCCTTGAGTCACGTTGTAAACTATTTGCATGCTTTGTTTATGTGTCCAAATTTGCATGCATTCCTATCATGCAATTACTAAAAAGTCTCTAAAACCCTTCATTAAACACATTTTGTGTGCATCCTGCAATCACAACATGCCATGAGATGACATCTCTCTTAGGAATTTTTTCATATAACTCATTGTCTTGTGTATGCTAAGTGGCTTTATTTAAAACTTTGAATGTCATTTTAAACAAATAAATTGTGTATGTTTTGCAACATTACATTCCAAGGTATGAAATTTTTTTTTATGGCATTTTATTGAATAACCCGCTACCTTTATATGCTTCCAAAATTATTTCCTTCATGAAGTACAACTTCTTCAAACATTCTTTTACCAGGGCACATGACTTGTCTATGATTCAATGAATGTTCAGAGTTGGTTACAAAGTTCCCTTTTCACATTGGTGGGGAGGAAAATGGAAAAGGTTGTTGGCATCTGGCTTTGCACTACCTAGTTACATTTTTTTCTAAGCACTTTTCAACAACTCATTATGTGCATTCCCCAAAATCATATCATTCCATAAGATGATTCCTCTTGAGGCATTATGTTAAATAGTTTACATGCCTTTTTCCACTTTCCACGTTGTGCACACCATTCTACCAAGGAAATTTGCAACTACAATATCCTATTAAACCCATAAATGGCACAGGTAGGGATTTGGCTTTACACATGCCAATTGTGTTTGCTTGGAAGTGTTTAAAGCCTTTTCACCGAATTCAAATTTGCAAACCTACAATTATTTTGTGGCCTTCTCATACTTCCACACTTTGTATGCATATTTACCAAGGTAGATTTAATTACAACCTCTTGCAAAGAACTCCCTTAAATTCCTTTTATCTAGGTTTACAAATGCCACACAAGTAGGAGGCTTTGATAAGTATTGATGCCCTATTTAAACACCTCATTTTGGCACAATCATGGAGGTGAGTGCAATAATTGTAGAATTTAGCTATACATTAACCAATTGTATTTACTTGAAAGCTTTAAAATCCTTCCAAAACGGATCCAACTCACATATACTCTACAATCATCACCTGCATTGCATGAGGTGTTTTATGCAAGCATTGTTTACCAAGGAAGTTTCAACTACAACATTTGATAATATTTTCTCATTTATGCTTCGATGGATGTTCATACCCTATTCTAAGTCTTTAATTTTCATGAGGGAAGAAAAGGAACTAGTGAAGGTTGTTGAAAATGGCTTTGCAATTGCTAACTGCATTTTGCTCAAATATTTCTAAAGTCAGTTCAACAATCCACTTTGCAATCTTTCACTTTACATCCACCAATAACATTTTTTTGGAGGCTCATTTAAACTTCCAATCTTGCAAATGTTTTCATCACTACAAGGTGAAATATTTTGAAGCATTCTACCAAACACCTTGCATGTTGGTTTCAACTTTTCATCTAGCCTTGGTCAATGGTTCATCAAAAACTTTCATCTCCAATTGACCTTTCTTCTTTAAGTTGGGTCAAACTTTTTAAACGCCAACAAATATTGAAACATTTTAGATACCTTTCCAACATTCCATCAGCAATGTGGATTCCCAATGGACCATTTTATTGCGAGAGCCTTTGATTTAGGTAGGGATCAAAATTCATTCACATGCAGGGCTTTTATTCACTTAAGACATTTAAATGTTCGTGGGGACTTTATTTCATTGATGGATTTTAAGAATTTTTACGCATCCCTTGGTAATGGCAGGGGTAGCAGACCTTTCGCTTTATTTTGGTCTCCTTTTAATGGTTCGTCGAGACTTTTAAATCTTGACATACTATTACTAGCTAATGCACCTTGGTGTGCAATTGGTACGCCGAAGAGTTGTGGAGGCAGATTTATTATTGTAGTAATAAAATAAAGCAGTTTTTTTATTTTGTTGAATTGTTTTACATGCAGAAAATCCATTTTAATATTATGAATATTGTATTAGATAAATAAAAAGGCAACATAAATCTGGAGAGAAGCTTATTCATTCCCATTATCATTTTGATATTTATTTTACTGATAATGACAATTGTGTACAGCATGATGACTTCCAATTACTAAACCGAGGTAAAAGACCATTGTTTCATCTCTATCTTCACCTGGAGTTTCTTGTTGAAGACACGGACCTTAATTTGCAAGGGGAAATTTGCAAGGGGAAATAGGACTTATTGTGAAATCTGAAGACCTTTCATGAGTAAATATTCTGGTTCCTTAAAAAAAAAAATTGATGACTCCTTGAAGTCAAGGAAGAGTTTTGATTGTTTTCATAATAGCTAATAGTTCTTTTAAGTCCCTGCCAGAATGATTTTTGATTGTTTTCATAATAGCTAATAGTTCTTTTAGGTTCCTGCCAAAATGATTTCATTTTTAAGGACCACTCATACTACCAGAATGATTCCATGTTTAAAGACTACTCATGGTAGGAGTTTGTTTCCAGATTTATAACAGACTGGTTAAAAAATAACCACTAATAGATTGTTTTGCAGTCACACTCCAATAATCACTAGATTGTTTGTTTCACTATTTGAGGCCATACCCGATTACAATTTCACCCCTTGATGGCATATTTTACATATTGGATTCGTTCATGATGTCCTTTAAGTCTTCTTAAACTTAGCTGCTTTTAGACCAAATATTGCAAGTTGACTCCATGTTTGAGCTCCTTGAAGAGACTAAAATAAATCATACAGTAGAATTTATAATCAGTAATTTATATGCTCTTCATATTAAAGCAATAATCTCTGAACTTAATCTCTTGATCTTTGTTTTTGTCTTGGCTATTGTTTTGAATGTCTTGCTCCAGAATTATCTTATAATGATTTGTGCGTGTGTAATCTTTGTGTTCCCATAGATTCTTGGGCTTCGCAGACACAACTAAAAATCATTTAACTTTCATTGAGCGATTTGGTTCGAAGGTTAGCTTTAAGGCAGGGAAGATGGAAAAGACCTTGCTTTAGAGTCTGGGTGTTTATTCATATAAAAAAAAAAATCTTGGTACAATGCTCTGAACTGGAGAGGTGCTGAGGTAAGCATCGAAGGATTTCAAATTGTATGCAACATGACTGCTGGGAACAATCTCTGAACTTAATCTCTTGATCTTTGTTTTTAATTTTTTAATTTCAAAGCATATTTTAAGTTTTGATTTGTTTACATGATTCATCTGAAATTACATTAAGTAAGATCAATCTAAAATCACGTTAATAAAAAGACCCTGCTGAAAAAGCAAGTGTAATTTAAAATGAGTCACTGAACAATTTAGAACTTAACCAAACTACAATTGAATAATAGGTCATCTTGGCCAGTGCATACTTGTTTTGGTATTAAATTATTTGGTGTTCTACAAGGTTTGAAACTGGGTTTCCGTCTCCATTTACTCTGCAAAACTTATTCAACCATAGGCATATACACCACTGTCTTCAATCATATTCAAAACAATGCTCCAATCTAAGCTTAATGATCCATAATTTTCAAGACACCATAACAATAATGATAACTAAGATTAACATAACATCGTAAATGAAGATAAATATCCAAACAGAGTAACACCAACAAAACATCCTTCCACCTCCACTAACAAATAGGACAGTTGGATCATAACACACATCAAGCTTCAAATTCTCCCTCAGAGACCATGTCACAAGGACTATTTGTAATGCAACAAACATCTCACTTATTAAGCTCCAAGTGCAGCATCCTGTACTTTGCCCTGCAAATACCCACCATATTCCCTAGCATAGTCCTTCACATGGCTTGGAGTATCAGCAATCCTCATTCATGCATAGTCTATCTGGTCAGAACCAGGTGGTGCCTTCCCTTCACATAATTATACAACCATGAAAGAACAGAAAACACTGCAAGAGCAAACCCCCCTGCAGAAAACAGACCTACAGCTGGCACAAAGAGCACTGTTACCACAGGTATCAAAATCAAGAGGTGTCAAAAGCACAACCCCACCACAGTTCCTGCAACAGTGAGCCTAATCAAGAAGAGCAAAATTGCACCAGATATAAACAGGGTTACAAAACCCAAATGTGCTTCACTTGTCTCTCATACAAAAATCTTTCTAGTAATTTTAAGTAAGTTTTCTTTAATATGGCAGTTTGAGACTTAAAATGATGAATTTCTAAACTCTATTGCATAAAGTTTTATTGAAAAAGAAAAGTACTGTGCAGCTGAATACAAAAAACTCATCTTATAAATTTGCATGGCAAACACAACGTATGAACTTTGTTCTGAAAAATATCAGGTGATCAAAGCAGTTTCTTCCTGTTGCAAATGTGTGCATATTTTGATTGGGGGTTTTGAGTTTTTTTTTGCATATTTACTACTTTTTAAGATTCAGTGTTATGGACTGGATTGAAGACTCATTGAGAATTGAACTGGTAACCAACCTCTGGCTAAGAACCAGCTATGGGATTTAAGTTCTCAAATAAATTTACCAATGTCCAAATGAACAAATCCAGTTGATTGGCCTATGTATAAAATGTGCAGTTGCAGAAATCCAATAGGACTGCTGCATTGATAATTGGAAAAATAAAGTACTTAGAATTTCATACCCAAAAAAATGGCCTTTATGGAAAGTGGATTAGCAGTTTCATCAAACAACATTCAAATCCAAAATTAGAGCTAAATTTGATGTCTTGATCAATTGTTATGAAATATATATGACTTGGTGTCTCAAATTATGTTAGTTATTACTGTATAATACCATACCTACTGATGGATATAATTTCTAGTCATGAGCATGTGCTACATTTAACAAGAGCTCTTGTTGATATCTTTGTAGTGATAAAGGTTAGGCTTTTAAAAGTGACATCGTATTATTACTAATCATTATGCAATTATGCTTTTTGAGTCCATATTTCATCATTTTGGTTTGCAGACAATTATAGTTCATTTTTCAATTGGTTTGTTCCTTTAAATAAGAGCCCATGATGCTTGCACCAACAAAAGCCAAGATGCACGGCTTTGGGCTAATGTCCCTAATGAGTTATTTTAGACACTAATTTGCAGTTAAAGATTGGCTAAAAATACATTCAGTAAGTAGACTAATGTCTCCAACGAGTTATCTTAATCACTAATTTTAGTACGGTCAATAAAATCAGTGAGCTGTTGAATTAGATTAATGAGGCTAACCACTAGGAATGCACATATAAAAAAGTTTTGCATGAAAACCTAATGGAACTTATTAAATGTTTTCAATTGACCACAAAATATGTCAGGAAAGATCCAACAAAGGAACTCATTAGGGGAGAAACAACATTGAATGCTACCACCTAACAGTGAAGGACTGAGGCTTTTTTATAGGTTCACGTTAGCACTGTCTTTTAACAAAATTGGTTGCAGGACAGTCATTGATTTTTTTTTAACTATTGCTTACTTTTCTGAATTGCTTACACATCAGAGGGCAAGTGCCCGATCAATGCCTACATCATGTTGGGAAGGGTGAGATATAGAATGATAATATCAACCTAAATGATCTGCTATTTGTTGACATTACCTTTCTGTAGCAATTGTATTTTTAGCAAGCAGACTGCAATTTACTATGAGCATTGTCCTTTAAATTGTAAATATTGATGGTGTTCCAACAAAGCAAACCTGTAAGTATAATAAAAAAGAAATAAACCTTCTCCCATTTGTTCTACCTGAGCGATCAAGGGTTTTCAGTGGATAGTAAGAGTAAGCGAGCCTCCTCTTGTTTACGGCGAGCAACACAAGAGCTTTGATTCATGCGTGCATATCTTTGAAAGGAGAAAGCTGGATTGATTCGCAGCCCTGCTAGTGAACGAACTCTAGAAATAGCTGTGAATGTAAGCCCTTGCCGGTCGATGTTACCGATGTCAACAGTTTCCTTTTCAAGTGTAAGCCCTTGTGATTTGTGTATTGTCAAGGCCCAAGCCATTTTCAGGGGAATTTGACGACGGAGACCACGACTCACAAGGGCAATAGGGACATTTTTTGGGTTATTGAGATCCCAAGCAGGGCCTATGTATTTTTCGAATTGGACAACAACAAACAAGGGAAGTGAAGGTGGATGTTCACTATCCTTGTAGAAGATAGCTTGGACTTGTCCAAGTGCACCATTGACGAGGCCTGTTTCCACCCATAAATTTGAACAAAGCATGACCTTTTGATGAACACATAAAAGGACCTTAGATTGTAGTTGTTCTTCATCTGGGCTGGAGCTTGGTGAACCTCGTAGTTGCTCTGCAGTTGACAAGGCAATTGGTGTTGCCAAAGATAATAACATTCGCAAGTTATGTTGTGAGACCATTTCATTGGTTGCAAAAAGAAATATTGAGGGCAAGAACTCAGCTTGAGTTGAACAAGGTAGAGCTGCGGTGGAGCGTGACATAAGAACCTGCCAATCTTCGACTGTAGGAACTGCATTTCGTAAATTTGAGAGGACAGTACGGAAGGTAACTTGCGCTGGGTCCTCTCCGCTTTGCCGAAATATTTTGCTTAGTGTTACTACTGTTGTGAAGCTCCGCCATAGAGAACCCCCATATGAGGTAGAGGCATACATAGGAATGTCCTTGACTGGTGGTAGTTGTCCAAGGTCACCGAAGAGCATGATTGAGCGTCCTCCAAATGGGAATTGGTTGTGGTTGGGGAATGCCTCACGTAGCCTCATGTCAATACTTTGAAGTAATCTGGGGCCAAGGAAGCTCATTTCATCTATTAAAATGTACTTAATGAAGTACATTTTTTCTTGGAAGGCTGCTAGTGCTTGCCCTTGCAGGGGGGCAATATCTTTGATAGGTATATGTAGGGCTGAGTGGATTGTTGATGCTTGGATGTTAAATGCCGCTACACCTGTAGGTGCTAGAAGTAGTAATGGCGATGGGGAATTTTGGGATGAACTGTTGATGGCAGATTGGATGGCTTTTATTAGGTGTGATTTTCCAGTTCCAGCAGTTCCTTGAACAATCATCCGTAAAGGAGGTTGCAAAGTACATGTATTTAGATGAGAGAAAACTATATCAAATGCTTTCTTTTGTTGGACAGAGAGGTCAAGTTGGGTAGGGATTGTGGGAAGATGGGGGAGTACAAATGTCTGGCGACTGGATTCAATGTAGGTAGTAGCATAGACTTGTTCTTGGGGACTTAGTTGGCAGGAGCCCCAATCATGGTGCAAGTCAATGTCACGACGACCAAGCATATCTAGTTCATCAAATTGAAAAGGAACGCTCGGGTAGAGGCTTGATAATACTTGCCACTCAGATGGGTTGTTCTCGTGTACTATATCTTCTGGATTTGAAGAGGAGCTAGAGTCTGTATCTTCTGAAGGCTCTGAGCGCGTGCGGAGAACATGCCAAGGATGGTAACTGTCTGCAAAACTCTCCCACTGTTGTATAATATTACTATTGGGCATTGCGAACTCATTTTGAATGCTGCGGAATGGTTTGTACAAAAGTAGTTCACTCCAGCAAAATGCTTCGAAGCAAATGTCGTCTCTTGCAGGGATGGAGGTGAAGCGTGGTGAGACACGAACAATGGCTTTAATGGGGCGCTCTTTCCATTGCCTTTGCTTCCGGGATGCCTTGTAGGTCCACTTTTGGGTGACCTCAATAAGTGACATAGCCTCTAAATAAACTGGACGAATCATGTAAGCATCAATGTTACTTGGGCAGGTGGTGGATGATTCAGATGAGAGCCCTAGTCGTTGAAAACTTTTTTGGTTCACATTTAAAGAGACAAAAGTCCTACTGCACAGGGAGAGTGGAAGTTTAAGCAAGAGGTGGCAAGTTTCTTGGGCTCCAATATCACGGTCGACAAGAGTGTCAGCAAGCATTTTTTTGAAAGCTGTTGGTGCAGGCTTGTCAGACTCAATATTGGTTGAAATACGAGAAAGCATAGTGTGGTATGTTTCTGACTTGGTCTCTGCTTTTGTTGCATACTTAGCAATATACTTGAGGACTGCATGGATGGAGACAATAGGCTGACAATCAATATTAGCTCTCCAAATAGAGAGGATAGATGGGTTGTGTTGATTTAAGCGATCATCATTTCGAGCAGCGGTAAATTTAGGTAGGCCAGATTCATCAATGGCAAGGGTGGAAATTTCTTGCATGGGCCAAGGTGCTTTATAACGACATTGGAGGGATTGGCCCTTTCTTCGAAGGCATGTTTGTAAGGTACACTTTGTATGGCGTTGAACACAATTGACAAGTTCAGTGTAGTCGATGATAGGGTTAGTTTGCATGATCATTGTGCTATCCATTAAACAAGGGTCATTTGCAAGAGATCGATGAATTGGTTGGTTCCTTGATAGTAGTGAGCGAGGGTTCCATGCACATACATGCCTGTCAATGTAGGTAAGGGCGTTTTGGACTGCTTCAAGGTTGTCCCATTGTAGTTTCCCAACATCAGGTGTTGCTTGTAGCCAAAGGAAACCATGGATATGTGCGGAGCCTCTGTGTTGCCATTCGTACCTGACGGTTTGTCAAGGTTAGGAACTTAGGAGGCATTCAAGTTGTAGTAAATGCAAGCTTGTGAGGGGAGCGATATTATACCTGTACCAATAGTCGGTTGCACCAAGTAGCTTTTCCAAAACCTCTTCACGAAATGCAGTAAATCTGAGATGCATATATTGGGCAGCAAGGTGTGGATTTTGAACAATGTTTTGTATCCTCCACTTATAAGCGGCTTGCAAATTTGAAGGTGCCGATGATGGCATAATACTGTGTAGGTCAGGCCATTTTGTATCAGCTGCACTAAGTGTAAAGAAAAGCGTGGGGCAACCAGCTTGGAGGACCATATCAGTGAGCTCCCCTCTGCAGCGGTTCCAGAATGGTCGTGTTCCACGGATTGTCGATCCAAAGCGCATGAGTTGTTCAGCAAGTTTGTCATCTGGTAGGTCCTTTAAATGTTGGCGAAGATCAGATATTGTTGCAGGAAAGCATGTATTAATGTGCTTATGGACAAACACTGATGCTGTGGACTGGCTGCGATGACGCATGATAATATTCAGAATGAAGTACCTAAAGCGAGGGTGCTGGCCAAACCTATTGTCAAAGTACCGAAGCATGTGGAGAGCATATTCATGCAACTTAACTTCTTGCATGCGTTGTTGCTTGAAAGCGGCGACGCCTTTTGGAAACAGAGTTGGGAAAGCCATAACAAACAATCCTTCAGTGGTGTATTCATTGACGGGTGATGGTGAAAGGGGTGGCCAATCCATACATAAAGTTGGTCGGCCTTGACCTAATTGCAATAAAGAACGCAATTCTTCGACTTCTGTATGTGCTGGGGGAAGGTTAGCTACAAAGGAAGTAGAGGGCTGAATGTCTTCTTCAGTAGGGTTGACGGTTGTAGTATCGTTAAGGTTAGAGCTTGTAGGTGGGGTGCTAGTAATTGTGGTAGTTGCAGATAGGAGGTCGGAAATGTTAGTGGGAGCACTTGGTAGACATGCTAAAGCAGCCACATCTAATTGTACATTTCTATAGTATGGGTCATGTGAGGTTTTATAATGTAGGGCCTCGTATACGCGACCTCTACTCACATAGAAGCTATAGTCTTGTTGGCCAATGTTTTTTCTATTAACCAATAAGATGTCTAGTTCATCTATACGTCTAGGTAAGTGGGTAGCAATCATAGAGATATCTTGAGGGAAGCTAATAGTGTGCCCAGTATATTTTAGTTGCCCTCCTTTTGCATAGGTGACTTGAAGGATTGGGCTGACTCTAGCTATTAGCATCTCTTCAACTTGAGTTAGTCTTCGTAAACATGGAGGTTGCTCACCAGGATCCATGTTATTCCATTTGGAGAACCGATTGCCATTTTTTTCAGCTGCACATCTGTAGCAAGTAGGTATTCCAAGTACTAGTTTTGTCTTAATACCTGGATATTTTTCCATGCAAACTATACAAGTTGACATGATTGAAAGTTTGTCAAGCGTAGAATGAAAGGAAGATCTAGCAGCAAGGAAGGTCTGACCAAAGTTTGGAGTTGGATGGAGAGGGGAGGGTGTAGCGGAGGATGGGAGTATGGAAGTGGAAGTGGCATTAGCCAAGGTTTCTGTATGTGCTTGTGTTCTAGTATTGTCAAGTTGAAGGTGGGAGGGTGTAGCAGAGGATGGGAGGGTGGAAGTGGAAGCGTCATTAGCCATGCTTTGTTTCCTTTCTCATCTTCTTGTATTGATGACGTCTTTCTTCGCATGGTAGCGAGTGTGCTCTTGTTGGTTACAGCGTGCTCTTTTTTGTTGCAATCTTGAGTTTTCCAAATCCATTTAAAAATTGCTGCAAGTTTACATAAAAAAATGTTGGAAATTAGAAGTAAATTTTGTATTTGACAAGACTAAAATATTGAAGGTTAAAGGTATCCGGATGGATGCAATAATGTCAATTTTCTAAGAAAAACATTCACAACCATATGAAAGCATTGGTCGGTGTAAGCATCAGTTGAAAGGAAACCATTTTTGTTTGGGATCATTTGAAACAACAAAATATACGAATGAATAAATGTTTGTTTATGTTTTTTTGTGCTATAGTAAATGTCCTGAAACTTGAAAGGGATAAAAACACAAATGTATTAAGTGCAAATGGAATTACGGTAACCGCTAAATGGTGATGGCATATGTAATTTAATAGTTTGCAATTGTACAATGGAAAAGCTTACTAAATAGTGGTAACTCCAAATTTACCATGAAACATGTATATATGGAAAGATGTATATATGTTTTTCAAATTCAATATTGCAAAAAGTAATTTTTTCTTTTGATTGTTTGATGTGGTTACAAAAAGTGGATAATTGTACATGATGCAATAAGCATACTTGAAAAGAGTACAATAGAAAATCTAAGCGCGCTTAATAGCTGTAATAACAATGCTTTGAGATTCACGGCCACTGAAAGTATTTGATTGGATGGACAGTGCTAGCAGGAACTCGTGGTTGAGAATTGGTTGCAAAATCTGGCTACGACCATTAGGTTCTACTAGTAGGAGCTGCAAATCTTCTGCGCAAACTCCAAACAACGTTGTTGCTGGTTCTTCAAAAGCAGTGACATCAAGAAGATGACCTGTCCCGTCTTGCAAGTCCATCTTTAGCATGTAGCTAAAATTACATGTAGCCATCTCTGCAGAACACTTGGGGCACTTAAAAGCACTTGGGGTAATTTGTAGAACCTTTTTCTTACATTTTTTGTTGTCAACCATCTAAGGGCAAGACAAGTAGTAGAAATTGTCTAAGTGGAGCTTTGTGATACGGGCCTTAACACAAATATTTTGTTTTTCAAGAGAGGTTGGATTCACAATACTTGAAATAAGAATCGGATTTTCAAATTTGTCGGTTGATACTTGGCTCTTTGAGAGGGAAAGGCAAGGAAGGCCAATCCCTATACTGGCATACCATGTTTGCAATGTTGAGGCTTCAACCAAGTTAGGATTGATTACAATGGTTGTAGGAAAGATGGTATCAATAGATTTTCTAGACCATGAGGTTATCCGACCACTTTTGATCAATATAATTGGTGGGTTGGGTTGGAGGGGAAGGCCAGCTAGTTGCTTCCCTACGATTTGGCAATGGCTACCCCAAAGTGTGATATCAATGGTTCGGCCTGACATATCCATGATTGTGGCTGTACACTTTATTGTTTCAGAGCCATCCCTTTTGCGAATGGTTGATGCTGGAGAGATAGATAGAAGGACACCAATGACATCTACAAGGGAGTTAATGGGTAATGACATCAATGATTCAATGCTTTTAATATGGTGGTTGTGGGTGGGTATTGTGGACTCTATGCAAGTGGATGTATTGATGGTTGAGGAGCTATGTAAGAATAATTCATATGGGTTGTGGCCGCTACTGTATTTTGTGTTTCGGACTCTGATACGGCCATTTGAGATGACATAAGTGTTATTAGACTCTATCACATCGTAGAACCTGTCTACAAGTTCATTAAAGCAGGTTACATGTATCTCAGATCCGGCGGTATCTACAAAATCAAAGCCAAAAACTTTTCCATCATTACTTGCATTCTTGTAATGATGAATTGGGCTCTTACTCAAGGCACGACCTTCTATGGACCAATTTTTATGGTTTGGGGTCAAGGATGCAATGGGATGTGGTTTAGGTGTATTGAGTGAGATGTTGGGATTTGGACTACTGGACAACGAACCCAGAGAGCTGCTAGAGGGCATAGAGGTTGTAGCTTCATTAATCGCAGTTGGAGCTCCAATGATTGAGGCATTGTTTGTAATGACTTCCAAGCTATGAATTACAATAGCCCTGCAATGATAAGAACAAATTGAAAGTGAATGCTATGTACATGTGTAAAGAAGAGGAACCAAATTAAAGAAGGTAATTGTGAACGTACGTGAATTTGTGAAACTTTCTGCAGATGTATTCTTTGAGGTGGACAATAGAGCCTTTGACTAAAGCCTCCTCCAAAACAAGCTCATTGAACTGCGTGGGCAGCAATGCAGGGTGTGTGTGTGTTCCATCTGATAGTTGAATACGATACTTGGGGAGCGTAGGTTGTGGTTGTTGAATGGGGTCGATAGATGCAACTTGTAGAAAGGGATCAACATCAGGAATGCCTGAAAGGATGTCGGCAATGGCATTTGTAGTTAAAGTAGACATGACAATAGTTGAAGATAGTGGAAGTGGAGGGCCTGCAAGCAAAGTGAGTATGGAATTTAGGTATCAAAACAAAGTTATAGTAGTAATCAAGAAATGCAAACTGGTCCATACAACCTTTCGTATGAACTAAATTGAAAGATTTTATCCAAGTATGAAAGTCTTTGGATTTGTTGGGGCTTGGAGAAGGTGCAAGGAGGTTTTGTTAGATTGTATTTCATGTATAGGATTTGTGATCTATAATAGGCATCAATTGGAAGTAAGTTTTTGTTTACTATGTGTAGCAAGCATAAGCAATGCCTAAAAAAAATGCAAAAGGAAAATGCAAGAAACCATTGTATGGCATAAGATGTGATTTTAAGGTTTTGTGGCAATCTCTTGTTTTGTAGGGAAAATAAAGTGAAGTAAGATGCATTTGTAGTGTTTGTAGACTAAAAAAGCATGGGCTAGCTCAAACTTTAGAAGTAAGCAACTAATTGCATAGAATAAAAGTGTAGGTGTATTTGCTAGCCTAATACCATAAGGTGAGAAGCATACGAAATTGAACAAGAACATCATAGAACTAAATTTAAAAGTCAGATTGTACTGAAGCGTAAACTCATAAATGATAAATCAAACAAACTATTTTCCCAATGATACAAGGTTATTTCAGAACTATAAATACTTTTTTCAGAATATAAACATGTCTAAAAACAAATCGGAAACACACACTAACCACAACATAATTAAGGTGCAATTCATCTTATTGATACAGAGATCACGCTCAGTCACATATGCAACATTTAGTTCATAACAAATAAACATTCTCCAAGCAAAGGAGACTAATTCTAAAACATTATAAGCACAATCTCATCCTCCAATACAGCCCTTATATTAACTTGCAAAGTTGATTGTTCACTATGATAGGCACGATATACAATGCATAGAACAAACCATAATAGCTTAAACAAGCTAGACAGATTCCATTTAAAAATTATCATTTATACCATGTATTATAATATAATAGAGGCTTCAAATATCACATTAGTGTAGCCAGCTAGAATACCAGTTCTGACTTGTACAGACAATATCAACATAAAAAGGAAAATTAACAGACCATGACACATGAAAAAGAGTCTATAAGTGAAGTTTATAGAGACCATTTGAGAGAATTTGACTCGGCCACATCATTTGACCAAAGGACAACCTAAGATGCACAACTCGTTGAAGCATTCTGTCAAACAATTCACATGCCTTTGTGATATTATAGTTGTAACTGCCTTAATAGACATGGATGCAAAAAGTGGAAGCAATAACAAGGCAAGTGAAATGTTTGACAGAATATCTGAAAAAGACGTCATCGCATGGACTGCAACGATTGCAGGATATATACAAAACGGATTTGTTGAAAAGGCTTTAGAAACTTTCAAGCAAATGCAATTGGCAGGTGTAAAGCCAAATTCCACTACCATCGCCAGTATCCTCCCCGCCTGCACCAAAATGGGAGCCTTGGAACAGGATATGGAGCAGCCTCCCTCCCTGCATGCAAAATGAAGCCTTGGAATAGCTAGGAATTAGTCATCTTTATGAGTTGTGTGAGTACCTGTCAATGATGCCAATGAGAGAAAATGGGCAGAGGTCGTAGGAAATTTGCAGGAAACCCCAAGATCTGTATTGTTCCTCCCTGCGTAGCCCAAAATGGGAGATTTCGAATCAGGTTCAGGACATCCATCAAACAGAATAGAATAGACACGTGAACTATTGACAAATTCAACGAAATGGGACTTACTCAGGATTCTGCACAAATATCTCTTCACAGAATAATTTACCCGAAATGTAAATATGAAAATGAATTTAGGGTTTGGGGCATCTACTAAAGGAGTAACCGACTTCCCTCATTCTGCCGTGCTGTCAAGGGCATTCATTACTCTGATCAGATATTTTGCACAGATTTTCTTCATCTTCCCAACTGCTTGAGCGACAGTTATCAAGGTAACCCAGCTGAGTCTTCAAGGCATGCGTTGTCATGTGCATTCAAGACCCACGACCAAACAGACAGCAGCAACAATCCTGACGACTGGAGTAAATGCTCAACCACCCGCAAAAATGAGTGTGTTGTCAGTGGAAGGATCAACGCCTCTGCACAAATGTAGAACCTTGCCGAGGGCCTCCGTGGTTTCCAGGCGTCCGATGCAAAAGTGAGCTTCGAAAGCTCAATGAGGGACGCCAGAAGCGAAGGTACTCGGCGGGTTCAAGTTTCACGCTTTATTTCCTTTATCTATGCGTAGATTAGGGGTTTGAAATTGGACACATAGAATTTTGCTAAAAGGGGTCTCATATGCTTGTTGGGATCTGAAACTAATGATGGGCGTTTATTTTATTTTTAAATTTTTAGAAAAGTTTTTCTTCTTTCGTTATTTTATTTTATGATTTTTAAATTTTAAAACTTTTAAAATTTCTAACCCTCCTCAAAGGTCATGATGTGGAATTTCTTGTTGGGTGTGAAAGGTAATAGTTCGATAGCTAATTTGGGGGAAATTCCTTAATAGAAGAGCTGCTCTTTTCTGGAAGATTCATGGAATGGATTTCCACCGTGGAAATAGTCTCAGGCTACAATTGATTATACAACAAATAACTGGGGGAATAAATTACAAGATTATATCTAGGATATTGATGGACAAACATGGGAAGTAATATGGAAAATTCTACCTTCTTCAATTATGCCACAGTCTCAGCAAGTAGAATTGATCAAGGTTTTAAAGTGTAGAACTGTATTCATTAGGAAATAGGCTGATAAACTGATTTGGTCTCCTTCAAAAATAGGGAATTATACAGTGAAACTAGGCTACAAAGTTGTAATGTTTGAACATGAGCAGAGGTGTAAACAAAGAGCTTTGTCATTTTGTTGGAATCCAATGGTTTTTCCCAAGGTAGGTTATTTCTCATGGTTGGCATTAAAGCATAGGGTGTTAACAAGTGAGAGATTGGTAAAATTTGGAATTGCAACACCATTTAAATATGTGCTTTGTGAAGCAATGATAGAGGAGGTGGATCATTTATTCTTGACTTGTCCATTTGCAAATTCTTGTTGGCTTTTTGTTCAATCTGAGTTAGTATGGAGTTCCCCTCTCCCTCAAAAACTATGGGATATGTTCATGAGCTAGCATGTTTTATATAAATCATATCTTTTTGCAATCATATGGAAAATAATACCTTCTTCTATAGTATGGTGCATTTGGTGGGAAAGAAATAAAAGGATATTTCATAAAGAAAAATCCATCTTAGATTCAGTGTTGGCAAAGTTGGAAAAGACTATTTGTGAAGTTACTAATGCATATGTGCATAACACTAAACATGTGGGATCTATATTTATTGATTGGGATACTAAGCAATTGAAGGGATGGTTGTATTTGGTTATCCCTTTCAAAGGAAACACAATTTCAAATGTGAATGTCAAAATTGATAGAAAAAAGGTGATATGGCTGCCTCCCCCTAAAGGTTATGTTAAGCTAAACTTTGATGGTGCATCTCGGGGTAATCCTGGATTGTCAGGGGCTGGAGTAGTACTAAGGGATCATGAGGGTTCAATAATATGTAGAAAGTCAATTTCATTGCCAAAAGGTACAAATAATCAAGCAAAAGTGCTTGCTCTCCTTCAGGGTCTACTTTTAGTTGTTCAACATAAGGTTTCCAAATTGGTAATTGAGGGGGATTCCTTGCTAATTGTAAATGCTTGTAAAGTTAAAGGAATAAGCAATTGGAAAATAAATTATGTTCTCAAGCAGATTTTGGATTTTCTTGACAAGATTGAGATGTACTAGATCAATCATGCTTATAGGGAAGCAAACGAAGTTGCAAATGTGTTAGCTAACATCAGGTGTGACCAAGATCAAAAAGATAAAATATATGGGGCACAAATCAATGATTATCCTAACATTTTGTAGGAATTGTTTCAATTGGAAAAAGGTAGAGTGCATAGTGTGGTAAATGTATAAAAGAAATGTTTAAGATTGATAAATGTCAGTGAGGATTTAAGTCAAAGAATTCAACTTACATATTAAGGTTATTCACCTAGTTTTGATAATTAACATGCTACAAATGGGATGTTGAAAATAAAGGATGGTGTTGAAGTTAGATTGAAGGCCTGTTAAAGCGTCGAATGAAGATATATTTGGATACAAATTTAGTGAAGAGTCTAAAATAGGTATTGCTAATAGTTTGGTTTTCTCTTACAAGGGAATTTGAAAGTCATTTCACATAATGATGGGAGATAGTACTATTTTCCAGTTTGTTTGAGAAGCAATGACGACCCAGAAGGAATGTTTGGTGCCAACAAAAGTACACATAAAATTGACAATCATTAAAATTCATTCACCTCAAGTACCTCAGGAGGATTGCTTTCAGTAAGCAAATGTACACATGAATTGGAAAATGTGCAGCTATGCAAGTCACATAATGTGTGAATACACGCATGTCATTCAAATGGAATAATTAGTTTGCAAGGAAAATCTTAATCAACTATTGCCAAGTTCCATCAAATATTAGACACAGGTTCAAGTGTGGGAGACATTAATTCTTGTGTGCTCGTATCTACAAAGCATTAAATGTAAATTCATTTCAATGCTAGTGTATTGGAAATGAAGTACATAATGTTCTTTAAAAACCCTATGATCATTTTTCCAACTGACATTTTATGGGATCTAATTCGGTTGATAGTGTTGTAGAGTTTGTCAAAGAGACATGGCATGGTATAGTTTTTGTGGGTTTAGCACTCACCTCGGTATTTCCTTTGCAAGTTAACTTTCAAATTTACTGGTTAAGTTTATTAATCCATGTAGCTTTTCTCGAAGGCTTATGTCAAGTGTTAGCTTCAAATATTGTTTGTGAAAGCTTGCTTAGTTTTGCAAAAAATTTAGTAGTGACACATGTGGTAGTCTCTGTGGGTTTATGCTTAATTGGGTATCTTCTTTTCATTTTATCTTTTGAACTTGTTGGAGTAGTTGATTAATCTTTGTAACCTTTTCTTGAAGGTTGAGTATAAGTGTTATTTTTTAATGCTGTATGGGTAGAGCTAGCTTAGTGCTTAACTAGGGGAAGGTGTCTATTCTGAGTAGTGTTGCTTGTGGGCTTACCAAAAGTGTTTGGGAAGAGTTTGTTTAAGTAGATATGGTTTAGTGATCAATTGGGGGAAGGTGTTTAATCTATGTAGCTTTTCATGAGGACTACATAGAAGTGTTGGCTTAAAATACTATTTGGGAA
>VDFB02056153.1:6202-23577 GCA_007258455.2 Sequoia sempervirens
GAAGGGCCCTAAATCCCATGTGAATGTGGAAAACACATTACAACACTAGATTAGATCCATGTAGTTTACAAGCTCCTTAAATTTAATTTGAAAGTGTGAATAAATACATTTCACAACATTAAATTAAGACAGAGTTAAGTTAATTTAGCTTAAAAAGGGCCCAAGACCTAATGTGGATGCGTAAAACACCTCACAACACTAGATCGGGGCGATATTAAGTCTAATTTATCATTAATTATTCCCAAATCAAGCAATGAAAAGGCATACTTTTTTGGTGGTCACAAGGAGTATGATTTTGTTGAACAATTTAAAAGTACTCCCGCTAATATATCCTTATGGGATCTTATTCTAACATCATGTACATGTAAAATAAGACGCTCCAAGAAATTTTTAGAAGAATAATATTCAAGTTTCTATGATATTGAATGATGTAGCAACCTCCTTTGATTATATGCAAGTGACAAAGTTAGACATCACATTCCATCAACAAGAATTACCCCTACTTGAGATACAAAATAAAAATGAGGCCTTAATGATAAAGGCGATCATCAATGAAACTGTAGTTAGGCGTACTCTCATAGACAATGGAGCAGGTCTTAATGTTTGTAGCATTGATCTCCTAGATAAAATTGGTGTGGAAAAGAAGCTTTTTCAACTCAATGATGTTAATATTCATGGATTTGACAATTTTAATAGGAAACCATTGGGAATGATCACATTACCTATCGAGGTCAGACCTATAGTTTTTCCTACCCCTATCCATATCATGCAAGGACCTCTTTCATACAACTTGTTCCTAGGGAGACCATGGATTCATGCTATGAAAGGAGTCATGTCTACTCTTCACCATGCGATGAAATTTGAATACAATAACAAGATATACACTGTTGAAGCAAAGCTATAAATCACAAGTTAAACATGATCATAACACTTCAAAATCCCATAATACTTTCATTCCAACCTCAAAATAGAACCTATACAAGTTGATGTTAATCCTAATTGTCTTTCACCTACAACAAAACTCTTCAATGATGATTACGGTTCATTAGATTTGAAGTCACATTTCAATGAAGAGTCCAAAATCTCACCCTCAAACTCTAAAGAGTATGTATACAAATGATTCATCTTTAAACACATGTTTTAGTGATGATTGGGGTTAATTAAATTTTACACCATCCTTTATGGGAGAGTACAAAATCTCATAATAAACACCTATAGACTCTTGTGTTTCATTTTCTCAACTTGGTTCTACGCCAACAATGTATCACCACATGGTGGTGATGGGGGGCCTTCAATTCCCATCCCTCATGAGAGGAAGATGTGTAACTTTAAGAAACTTAAAAA
Source organism: Sequoia sempervirens (assembly GCA_007258455.2). Lineage (NCBI taxonomy): Eukaryota > Viridiplantae > Streptophyta > Pinopsida > Cupressales > Cupressaceae > Sequoia > Sequoia sempervirens. The sequence continues at coordinate 7,547 of VDFB02056153.1, forward strand.
TAATTGTGTTCTCGTGAAGAAGCCAATCCTTCTTAGAAGCATAAAATATCTTCATCTGAGTTGGAAGATTGTTGTGTTCTTGGATACAAACTCCTTTTTAAACATGGATATAATGACAACATGGATAAAAATGATAGAAATCAAGTGAATTCTATACCACACCTTTTCAAGAAAGATCTAGGTTTACCACTTTTATCTCCATCTTCATCTAAGGCCTTATCATCTATTGTGTGTATGACATCTTGTGATGAGAAATAAATAGCCCCTACTATTGATCAAGAGACTATCTTATTGAGGCTTCTCAAAGTCCGCTTGATTATTCTTCCTCCAAAAACATGAAAGAAATTTTACAAGAGTTCATTTTGTGCATATCATAGAGTTCACGGTCATTCTACTAATGAATGTAACAATTTAAATAATAAAATTCAACATCTTAAGGATTGTGGTCCTCTTCCTTGTGTTGATGCACCTATTTTCTCTAATTAATATTGATTTTCATCCTATCATTTTGATCATCACTATGTGGCATTAGTAGCTTTATGTGTCTTGCTCATTGCCATTCATGGTGGTACAATGTTAGGTGCAACCATATTTTTCTTGGAAACAACATGATAGTTCTTGGTGGTTGTCTTTGTCTCTATGATTGGGGGCCAAGGATAACTTTGGGAGGTGTGCATTCTTTCCAAGGATCCTCTCTTTCTCTCTTTCTACTTAAAATATCAAAATATAAAGTATGTTGACATTTTAAGTGGGGAGCATATTGTTCCCCATTCATTATTCACATGTTCCCTTCTTAGTGATGATGGCATATATCTCCTAGGAAGTGTGACCTTTACATTAGCATTATTTTATTGACATTAACATTATTTCATTTTGGAATTTTGACATTTCTTATTTAGCATATCATATTGATCATGTTGTGATTATTACAATGGGAGCCTTTAGACTTAGCACAACTTTCTCATTGTATGGTGAGAGCCTAGATAGAGGCATGACTTTCTCACTTAGCCACCTTTTGGGGGCTCACCTAGTGGATGGAAAATTTCACTAGCCCTTGTGAGTGTATTTTTCCAAAGGCCACCTAGCATAACACAATTTTCTTTCTTGTGGAGCCTTTATGTTGGATGGATGTGGCACAATACAAATTGCTAGTCCATCTTTCTTTTCTCTTCTCTTTAACTTTAACATTGTATGTTTACGTATCTTGTCATGTTGTTGCATATTATATAGGAGCGAATTTGCACCCCTTATGCAAATTCCCATTTTACACTTCCTCACCTTAGAAAACCAAATCCTAAGGAAAAATTACACATAAGCCCTCTTCCTTCATTCCACTTGGCGTCCGTTTTGTGCGTTGACAGAGGAATATCTATTAGGGACACCTATGTGGTGCACAAAAACCCATACAACATGCAAACATCCCTAGAAGATACCTACATTTGGAGCTAGCTGAGGTGTTACACTTCCCATTGGAGGTCAGTTTGTAATGCCATCTCAGTCCAATCGACCCGAATATGGCCATTTTTCTCACCCCACCTTCAAAAACACTCTTCATTCTTCCATTTCATCCTCTAGCAAGCTCACTTCATCTCTTCAAGCATTCAACTCATTCACTTCCAACATTCTCAAGCATTCAAGCAACACTTTGCACTCCATAGCAGCAACAACAACACTTTGTCAACTTCATAGAGAAAGTACATGGAACAAACACCATTGCACAAGCTTGAGTCAATTCTGCAGTATTTCTCCCATTAGCTAGTGAGCTCTTGGTGGAGGTGGCAAGCTTTTCACTCCTCTCCTCTATGATTTGGTTGGGTAGCACATTACTATTTTGTAGTGTTATTGTGTTTCTTTACTTTCTTCTTCCTTTATTGCATATTTTCACTATCATTTCAATCTTGGCTGTCCATGGAGGTGGAAACATGAAAAATGAGGGGTCCTGACTAAGGTACACCTATATACCCTCAAAAATTTTCCTCCCTGTGTAGGTGAATGCACTTTAGAAACTACAGAATGAATACCTTGTGAGATCATTCTTGTCACCTTAACTCTCATATAATTGCTTTATCACATTCCTGCATATTTATCCTACCTCATAATTCTTTTTGGCCCTTTGGAAGTAACTAGCTAGGCCATCAGCTTTTTTTTTTGTGGTTCTTTTTGTCTTTTTGGTCCTCTAGTCATAGGGATGCCAACACACCTAAGAGACGCCAACATGTCATGTTATCATCCTAAAACCATGCTTTCATCCTCATACAAAGAGCTACCTAAGATATAGTGTTGAACCCAAAAACTAGCTCACCTAGCCTCATTCTAAATCTCGAGTTTGCAGTGGTTGTAGGACTTTATAGTCTTCATCATTCGCATCCCTCATTTGAAACACCCTCTTTAAGTTGAGGTGAGTTATGGTAGCTTTCCGCTCTTGGACCTCCATGATCTAGGGCCTTGAACGTGGTTGGTCCCCCTCTCTTACACATATCATACATCTTGGGTGTGTCCCTTTGTGCTTATGTTGGTTTTCCATAGGATCTTGATCCTAGGGGCTTGCCCGCCTCCTTGATCTTTTTCATCCTATCTCACTAACATTTGTGCACTTGGACCCCTCTTGACATGTATTTGTCTACTTTAGTGTGATTTTGATGCAAGGTCATCCTTTCACTAAAGTGGGGGCTAAATGTAGTGTAGAAAAACGTATCCCTTTACATTTTCTCACTTGTTTGGGCCCTCCTAGTTAAATTGAATTTAATAATTCCTTAATTTAGTGTTGTTAAATGTACCTTATTACATTTACACACTTATTTGGGCCCTCTTAATTAAATTAATCTTAATTATGCCTTAATAAGCCCTATTTTACATCTACAAGCCTAATAAATTATATTTTCTAAAGGGGAAACCCAACAATAATTAATGCCAATACATAGCACTTCACATTGAGTAATGTGTGTTCCAGGTATAGGTACTTGGGACCCATTCGCCCATGGGTGAATGGGTCCTCCCCAAGCCCTTGAACCCATTTTTAAATATGTTTTTGGTGGTATTTTATCATCCTAAATTAAAAATTCTAAAGTTCACCTTGTAATTTTTTAATTTCGGGAAATTAAGGATAAATGTTTATAAATACAAGGTTATTTCATCAATTCAAAACATTTAGCAAGAGGTGAACTTAACAAGAGAAAATATTATTGTCAAGAGTGTTCAAGAGTAGATTTCTTCATTAGTTGTTGCAACATTCAAGATCTCAAGCTTCATGTCAAAGTTATGTTCATTCATGCATGTTTTTGGAGCTGACATTATGATGTAGGTTTCAAGATCTAATATAAGCATTCAAGTCAAAGATTGAAAGCAAGATTCAAGCATCAAGATCCACATCCATTGAATCCATTTCATGGAAGATAAATATCAAGATTTCAGTCCGGTTTATTCAAGGATTTGGTGAGTTGCCACATTGCATTTGTTCATTCATCATTCCATTCATGTTATTCCATTTCATTTCAAGGTTTAACTACCAAAATAGGGTTTGACCAAGGAAAACCCAGGAATTCACCAAAAACAAACATTTTTCTCTTCTCTTTGTGTGTTGCAGATTTGTAGGTTGAAGGAAAGTTGAGGATCTCAAAAGTGAAAAATTGTAAAGTTGCATTTGTTGTCACCTTTATTGTCATCTCACGGAAACTCATTTCTTGGATTTATATTTGATTGTACAATTGTGAAACCTGAAGGATTTGGAAGTGTAGAAATAGGAACAAAGGACCCAAAAATCAATTTTGGAAAGGTTAACAAGGTCCCATTTGCCAATGGGTGAATGGGTCCCATGATATCTTCTAAAAATAGTGTTTTGTGATAGGTACATATCATTTTCCATTCCCAAATTTTCCTGTAGCTTTACTATTTTTTATAACCCTATGTTTCATCTATCAATTCCAACTTTTACATGTTATAAGTGAGTGCATTTGGTATTTTTAATCCTTCTCCAAAAACCCCTGTTTAGTCATTTCTTTCAATAAGTTATATCAGGACACTTTGCAACCAATAGGGACACTTTGCAACTATTTTTGAGACAAGTTTTAAGTGTTCACTCATCCAATTTGTGTGAAATGAATTGTGTTTGTTAGTTCTACATTTAATCTACTTATATTTGGTCTTACATTTTAGTTTTGAGTTTATTTACTATTTTTAGTGTTTCTCCCAAAAGTGTTGTTTAGTCCACACACACATAAAGGAAATTGCAAGATTCCTCAAAGAATTCATTCACCTATGGGTTGAAAGTGGATTTTAACTTGAGAGATCTCATTTCCTAAATGAAATAAAAGAGTAGATAGGTTCATTCACCCCATTTCCCCCTTTCTATTTAGAATAAGTTTGGTGAAACATCCCAAATTTGGTATAAAACCCTATGTGTTTGAACCCTACCCTATTTTTCTATGTTTCAACTAGTATGATAACACCTTATTTTCTTGAAATGAAATACATCATGTCTCAACTTAAAATGTGTTACAAATTAAAATAGGTGTTTGTAATTTATTACACTCCACATCCATGTTGCACACTTTCATAACTGTTACCTGAGTTTTGGTCACATGCCCTAAATCATTCACTTTTATCCTAAAAAAAATTAAGTATAAGTTTGTCAGTCTTATCCTAAGTTTTGTGAACCTCGTTGACCTTCAATGAGGTTATCATAACTGTTCCTTGGCCTGATATCTTTGTGGAAATCCTTAGAGTTTACTTTTCTAATCAAGTTATGAGAATGTTGTTGGGGCCCGAAGGGGTTTCCATAACTATTTAGGGAACATACATGTAAAGAAAAGTGAAAATACTGAAGGAAAGATCATTTCATTTTGGAACCTACAATAGGCTTCTGAAACCTTTGTTAGTCTCTGATAGGGTTTTAAAATCCTTCTCATAGATAGATAATGGAAATGCTTATATGAATAGTCTTTAATGTAAAGCTAAGGAAGATTGTAAAGTAGCAAAGGTTAGCATAATCATAGTAGACTCCAAAAAATGGGAAAATAGTCCCATGTCATTTCACTTGAGTTCGACATAGAGGAGAGCCATAACTTCTTAGGTAAGCTCATGTTGAAGCACCATCACAATGTAGATAGTGTCACCCACTAAACCAGTTCTTGGAAATGCACTCAAACCTCTTATGACTGCTCTCACCCTCATTAGGTAGTCTAGCCTAACAAGGTTCTTTGCAGCCCTTACTACCCAATCATGTTTTCCAGAGGTGTGAATTACATTGTACACAAAACACTCTAAAAGCTCATAATTTTGCACCTAGTCATGACTCAATAAATTTTCTTTGATAATCTTCCTGACCACACTTTCTTCAACATCATCATGAATCATGAAGACACATTTGAACATCATCGTGAATCATGAAGACAAATTTGAATATCATCATGAATCATGAAGACATATTTCAACTACTCCACCACCAGCCCTCAAAATCAATTGCATTCCATGGCCTCAATTATGAGAAAATAGCTCTTTGAGGAGGCATCACTTGTAGTACTCGACATCCTTGAGAAATGAAATTAAAATGGTGAAAATGAAGGTAATGCTCCTTGGATTTATAGAGGTGGAATAACATGGTGGGTGATCGATACTAAATATTTTATTGGGAATGATTAACATTTGCAAGGAAAGTAAGATTTCCTGGGAATTTAATGAAGATGGTTGTTGATGAGACATAATTGCATTAAATTATTAGTTCAAAAAGTTGTAATTTTAAGTTGTATCCTTTTTTGGGATAGTTCATATGAGCACAATCATAGGAAGAGATATATTAAATGCAAATTCTAGAGATTGCATGTCGCATGCACATACGTTGAGCCACAGGGCTAGCATAAAAGCAAGAATGCTTTGATTGCTTGTCAAAATCAACTTGAGAAAAGTAATGTAATTATGACTGATTTAAAAATAATCATACATATTCTTTGTGTATTAGTTTCTTTAAATTAGAGGGTTAGATTTATGAAAGGGTATGTGCAGGATCAAGATGGGCCAAAAAGTGGCAATATGATGGGTATGTGGCTGACGACTTTCTTTTTACCCAAAATTGATGAAACGAAAAGGGTTTTTAAAGGAGATTCTCTGCTTTCCACCAATATAAATTATGCTTTAATTTGAATTTAATAAATAATTATTGTTCATTTTCTATTTGAATTACAACTAAAATCCTAAATGATAGGTTGATTGAAAAACATCTATAACTTTCAAATGGTATCACATTTTTTGAATTCGAAACATGTGTCACATTCTATGATTTGCCTACTATAGGATTAAAAAAAAATGAATTTCATGAAGTTTTGACCAAGTTAAGATGGTCAGACATACGTGTTTTTATATTTTTTAAAATTTGTAATAAGAAATTCATAATTAATTATTTACTTAGAAAAAAATACAAAAAAATATGCATCACATCCAGACATGAGTCCTCTACTTATATCTAAAATCTTAAAAAAATATTATCATTTTATCGTGGTTAGGGTGGTCAGACAAACACCTACTTATTTTTTGCCTGAAATTTAAGAGTACTACTAGATTGAAATTTTAAATTTACACCAAGTTGCCTAACTCTAATTTTCCTAAATTTTTTGCCACTTAAGGGCCTATTTTTTCCATGATGATCCTACACATACCCAAAAATGTTGCTTGATATGATAGAAGTTATGCTAAAGGTCAAGATTCAAGATAGGGGTTTTATAAATTAATGTTTGAGTGACTCTTGGGGGGTCCAAAATTCTTTTTTTGGATTGCACTATGATGTAATGGAAGGAATGAGGAAAATTTTTGGAACTAAATTTTGAATTTTAGATTATTCTTTGTCTGTGAACTTTAAATTGTGAATGTGATATGTTTATTGAATTAGTATGTTGGCTGAAACAATATTTGGGGTTTTATCCTTTGTGAAATATAAAGTTTCATGATGCTACATTTTATTTTCTGGAATTAAGATCAGTTCTTTTGTAAATCAATTTTATCTACTATAATAATTCTAGTCTTTATGCTAGGAGGCTAATGGATTTGTAAGTTTATCACATCGATTTCATAGTTATGGATCAGTGTTGATTTACCTTTCCAACTTTTTGGTTAAAAGCATACTCAAAAATGTTTCATTATAACTTTTGAGGGAGTTGTATCTCGATAAAAAATAAGAGGAAGTCACAAATGAAATTGTGAATTTTTTTTGATGTTAGTAACATTGACCTTATTTCAATGGGATATGAAGTTGATAAATGATGCATTTCAATAAGGACCAATCCGTTTGCTAACAAATTTTTGGCAATGCTACTATGGATGAATAAGACATCATAAAGGTTTCCTTTGTCATGCAACAAAATGGTCCTGCCACATGAAAAAGAAATTTCTTCTACTTCAACCTGACCTTGACTGGATGCAAGCAAAGCAAGAAGATATTATTTCACAGCTTTGAATACCCTAGCTTGGAGGTATAGGAGAAATGCTACATATTGTATGAGAGAAAACTTCACACTTGAGGAAGAAGAAGAACAAGCACCACAACCAATCAGAAAGGTAATTGAAAGGGATCCAAGAATTTAAATTGTATGATATCCTCATCCTCAACCCCATCCAAACTGTAACCAAAATCCTTCACCCAATCCAAGCATTCCTTTGAAGAATTGATTCACAAAAAAAAGGTTGGAGGTGGGGAAGTATCCCTCAAATAAAGAAGTTATTTTTCCTAAGAATTAAGTTGGTGGCTTTATAAATTACTTTAGGAAATAAACAATAATTTTTATGATGGTTGTTGTGGCACCTCAATCTTGGAAAAATTGTTTCAAACCTCTAGCTCTACCTTAGTATAATGTCTTACCCGAAGGATCAAGAAAGAATTTCCCAAAATTCACAAGAAAAAATTTACAAGACCTTGAAAAGCATATTTGAGCATTTCCTGTTGCATGTGGAATTTTGGGAGTTCAAGATGAATATGTGTTTGTGTAGTAATGAGAAAAGTGGCATTTTTCTTGCTTGATCTGATAATTGACATTAAATATGAACAAATGGTGTCTTGGAGTGGTGTTGTAATGTCTTGTACACATTCACATCATTTTAGGACCTTTATTTAACTAGAACATGCCTTAATTGGTCCTTTGCAATGGTGTTGTAAAGTGTTGTAACACACTTTCATGCTTTTCTAGGACTTACTTTCCTAATTAAGCCCAATGGGCCCCTTTATAAATAGAATATGCATAATTTGTACCTTTTTTATGTTTTGTAAAGTGTTTTAAATCACTTTCATATTTATCTAGGTGGTTCCAATTCATTATGGTTAAGTGGAGTTATTAACCCCCTTTTTAGGCCTTAATTTTGACACCACCCGAAGATCTTTCCCGACAATCATAAATTAAATATCAAATTATTTCTTTGGGAAAAATTTGGTCCTAGTAAGTTGAACTAGGACCCATTCTCCCTTGATGGTGAGTGATTCCTCCTTTAACAGGACCCCCCTTTCTTAGTTGATCTGGAATGGGTTTTTGGCCTTCTTTCAACTCCCCAAAGCTTGGTCCTGGAAACTTATTTGGGACCCATTCGCCTTTGGTGGTGAATGGGGTCATCCCTTAATGAGACCCTTATTTTCAAATTTCATTCTGGTAGGAATTTAATTATCTTTCTTCCCAGATCTGGTGTTGGCCTTAGTTCTTTGAATTTTAGTGTTAGTCTCCTAATTTAAATAAATAAGGGGCTAATTCACAATGTTTGACCTAGCAATTTTGTGTGACTTCATGAGATCAAGTGAACACGCATTCTAGAGCATTTCAAGAGCATTCATAAGGCATTTCAAGTGTTTATTGGAGCAATTCAAGATCATATCATCATTTCAAGGGTTTAATTCATTCATGTGTGTTGAGCTAAGAAGTTAATGTTGCATTGAGGTTCCATTTACAAGCATCATTCTACATCCACTATCTACATTCTTCATGGCCATTCCATGATTGTTTGCAGATTTTATTCATAAGATAACTTCCAAGGTGGCATCAATTACATTATTTCATGTTCATTCTTCATTTCCTCCATTCCATCACTTGGTTTAATTACCTACAAGGGGTTTGATTGAGGCAAAACCCCATTCACTAACAAATCAACAAGTTTTCTTTCCCTTGAGTGTGTTATTGCAGATTTATAGGTTAAAGAGCAAGTTGAGCAAGATTTGGAGCAAAGTTTCCAAAGTTGTCATTCAAAGTGCAAGATCATAGAAAGAGCTCTACCAAATTAACTATAGGCTTCTAGAACTTGGTAACCAGGATTTCAAGAGTGCAAACATGAAGGTACATGATCTTGAAATCAATTTTCTTAAACCCTAAAAGTACCCATTCGCCCCTGAAGGTGAATGAGTCCTCATCTCAAAAACAAATTTCTAGCTAGGTACACAAATTTTTATGCTCAAAAAACATCCCCCATAGTTGCTATAACAATTAGGTTTCATTTATGGTTGTTACTAGCATCTTATTCTACATAATTGAAGTTAATTTTGGCTTGGAAAATAAGTGATCCATCTCATTTGGGAAAGATCATATTTTCAACCAAATCATTTTGTAAGATTGTTTGTGGAGAGTCTTGTTGAGTGTGTTGCTAAATGGTTTTGGAATTTAGAACATGGATGTATAATCAGTTAGGGTGGCTTGGAGAAAATATTTCTTGGTAGATTTAGAGGTGTGGTGGATATTTCTACTCTATTATGTAATTTTTTAAAATTAAAAAGGAGGAAGGAGAACCCATTCGTGACTTCATTGATCATTTTAATAGGGATGTGTAGTAGATTCCTCAACTTGAGAAACCAAGTAAGAAAAATTAATTTCATATTTTTATTTCTATTTTATATCATAAAGTTCAATTTATTCTCAAAAAGGACAAGGTTTTTGGTCTTGAGAAGCACAAATTGAAGCTATTAGTATTGAATATGATTTAATTTTGTATAGAGTATGAAAAAATAGCTATATTAAAGAGCACATTCCAACTAGTAAGATACAAAAAATGTAAGATTCATAATTCTCCATCTCTATATCCACTAGATCTATCTTGTCCTTTAGTTGAAAATACCAATCTTACTATCTTCAGTCAAGAACACTTTAGAAGTTATGCAATAAATAGTGAGGAAAATGAAACTTGAACTTAGGATGTTGAAGTATAAAATTTGAGGTTTGAAAGAATTGAGGATGACTTTGGGTCATCAAGTGAAGAAGAGGACTACTCTCCCTAGACACAACCTATGAGTATAGTACATTAGATAATTATATTGAAAAAGCCACTTCTGATATGAGTACTTTGGACCTCAGAGAAAATTATCAGTTACCAATATCTTTATATATTCCTAAATTGGAAGCTTTCACTTTTAAAGATGTTGATATAGAATCACTCGGTGTCTTGGTGAGTGATGGTGAACCACCTATTGAGGAAAGGATTATTTTGGATTTGATTGATGCTACTTCTCAAGATAGTATGGAGTTTGAATCAAAGGAACAAGATATTACTTTTATTTTGGACTAGTGCTCAGAAGTGTGGATAAAGACTATAGTAGCAAAGAAAGTGAGTACATGAAGACTCTTAGTCTTAAAGAGGTAGATAACATTAGTAATCCATGTCTGAATGAGGAAGCTATGTCCTTAAATACCTCTCTAGCATTACATGAAATGACTGAATTAGAAATTCTTGAGCAAACAGGGGAATCAAGAAGTGAACATGGTGAGGAGTGGTTCAAATATTCCAATCCTCTTTTTTATTTTAGATGAATCATACAAGGTCAGGGGTAACCCCCTATTTGAGCTCTCAAAACCCAACGTAATGTAGCAGTAAGAGGTGTGAGAAATTCAATTGTAAATTTTGGGAAGAAAAAATTGACACAATGAAGTATTGGAATACAAGAGGATTAAGTGAAGAAATTATTGAAGAAAGCTATCTTGGTATGGTAACTTTCATTCACAGGCTTAAAGATATGGAAACTATACTTTCAAAAGGAAAAACCCATGTGTCTAGTGTTGGGAAAATGTGTCTCAACCTTGAAATTACATAAGTTAATGTTGATACATAAGGTACTACTCATATGGAAATGACTGGGGGGGAAGGGGAATCATCCCCCCAGTTGGGGGTCCGAGGGCAACACGCTTTGATGGGGGCTCGGGGGTAGCACCCTCAAAAATTAAATTTTATTTATATTTAATTATTGTAAATCTAGGCCATTCATCATTAGGTCTTAGATCTGATGACCGATATTGTATTAGCTTAACTTTCCCTTGAAGGAAACACTATTTTATGAGGGAATTATATTATGGCTATGTATTGTGATGTATTCTGAGAATCTGATAGCTGTCATGTTGCATATTGAAATGAGGGGGAAAAGGATGTGTTCACCTTTTAGGAGATAGACAACTTTGGGGACCTATTTCACACTTCCTTTCATTAGGAAACCAATATCCCTCAACCGAGTGACTCAATTGAGGGAAGGATTACTAGGGAGGTCTCCTTACGTATGATTAAACATATAGGTTCACCATTAAATGGAGTTTCTAAAGAGAAATGCAAACATGAATACACTAAAACCTATAAACTTTAGAGTATGAAATTAGATCACTAAATAGAAATATACATAAAAGTACCTAGAGAAATGGAGATGACTAAATGAGATTTGAAAACCCTGAAAATTACTGTCTCTGATGTGCATAGGGACTCGTACGCCAGACTAGGTGATTTAGTCCTAGTCTAGAGTTTTTGGGCAGGATCTAAAATATCTGTGACTAATCAAAATCTTCTAAAAAATTGGTAAAAAGGCTATACAGGGACTCAGACACCCAAGGTGGCAATTTAGTCTCATTCTTCCTTTCCAAAAAAGAAGGATCTGAAACATTTCTCTTATCTATACACTTCCTTCCTATGTCTTTCAAACTTCTCTTTCGGATTTGAACTTGTCAAAAATCTACAAAACAAAATGTTTTGTTGATTTTCTTATGGGGGGTTTGCCTCGGTCAAACCCCTAGTTTGGTAGTTAAACCTTGATAGAAAGAATATATGTTGAAAAGAAATGTGTGTGAAAGTCCTAATCTTAAGTGCACTAAGATTAAGAGATATATAGTGCAATAAACCCTACTCTAATGTGCTAGAATAGGATGCATAAATGAAACATGAAAATGATGATGACTCACTTTGGGAGATCTCTAATCATGCTAATAAGCCATAAGAATGCATGTACCATCCTTTAGGTAGAAAATAGAATGATAATGGAAGATGGAATCACTTAGGAAACAAGTCATTAGGCTTGGTTCAATGGCTAGTTGCATCTCCCCAACCTAGAATCCATCATGATCTTCCATAGGCATCCATCATAAATCCTTGACAATGCTTGATCTTGAAATAAAAGTGAGCTTGAAGACCTACAAAAACACTATAACAAGACTTCAAATTTACTTTCTATTTTCTCTTGAATGCTTGAAAATATCTCTTGAAAGCTCTAAATCTAGGTGAGACTCTCTTTCTTGAAAATTCTAGGTGAAATAATGATTCAAAACCTTAGTTTTATACACATCCTATCTAATTTACTATTTATTAGATCCCAAATGCTAACATTTTCCAAAAATTTGAATTAAAAACCTTAATTTCCTACTCAAACCCTAAAAAGGGGCCAAACAGAACACATACGCCCAAGGTAGCGTATGGGTCCCACCTACAGGGACTCATACGCCCAAGGTGGCTTATGGGTCCCACCCTAGTTTTTCAGGGTGAGAAAATGTTGGGGTGCTATAAAATTAGATGTATTTTTTGAATTTGTCAAGATTTCAATCAAAATATGCCTTGGGATCCATAATAAAGGGTCTTAGGGGCCTATTAATGATGATTTAAAGGGTATGAATGCAAGGGTACTAAAATAGGTCTAAACTAAGTGTGAAATTGTACTATCTCCAAGAAGGGAGTATAATTTTCTACACTACATTTAGCCCCCACTTTAGTATCCATATGACACTACATGCATATGCAAGCTAAAGTACTTCAAAAAGTAAAATTTATCTCATAAAAGGATACTCATATGGATTCATTCCCAAAACATTGGAGAATGAAGCCCCCATTGTAGCTATTTGCAAAACCACAATGTCAGGAACCACATCCTGCAAAACCAATTCATCATTTGTTCAAAGATACTCTTATCTAACTTATTCAAGAAATCAAATTCAAGGGTAGATGTATGCCCCCTTGATTCTGCTTGCTTATGGATTTGGAATCAAGGTAGCAGTCTAACCGCATCGAATTGGATAAGTCATTTCATAGGGTATTTCTAGGTACCATACCACATAGTGATAGACACTTGATGAGAATGAGAGTGGAACTACGAATCCAATGCAATAGATGGTGTTGAAAATGGAGTTCTCTTGCCTCCAATATGCTAATTTGAATGAAAGAGAACTTTTTTACCTTAACATGTAAATGACTTAATTTGAAAGTATATAAGAGTAAAAATTTAAATAGTTTTTTATCATTTTGTCTTTTACCTTTTTGTAGTTTGATTCTGGTGGAGAGTGATTGATGATGTCGAGCATATGACTTTATGTGCCTCTGAGACTTGAGAGCCTATGCAATGAGGTGGCATAGGGTGATCTGCAACATACAGTGAGTGGATTCTTCTCGACCTTAGCTTCATTTTTATGCATTTAATTTATGTTTTTACATATTTCTAGATAGATTTAGGACCCTGGAAGAAAAATTCATAAACTTTCCCACTATTTTGTGAAGTGTCCCAATAAAGGAATAAAGTATCTAGGACTCTTATAAAAGTACCCTAGAACAACTTTAGCACACTTTTTGACTATTGATGTGTATATTTAAGGTTTTAGAATGCTATAGGTGATATTTTTTTTTTTTATTAGGTTCCTCCTCGATCATGACAATGTCTTGACAATAGGTTGTTCTACCACCTACAAGACCTAGTTACGACGCTTTCAGAGGAGGACACAAAGACACTATAGGTGATAGGTATATACTAGGAATATCTCATGCCTCCCATGAGATACCATGATGCCATGTTGATGGAACTAGTAGAGAGGTGGGATGTAGATACCTACACCTTTCATCTACCTATCAGTGAGATGACTATCACTCTAGAGGATGTTCATTGCATTCTTCGAGTTCTTGTTTGAGGAAAGATCGTAAATTTTATAGAGGACCAATCTTATTGGGAGATGAGAGTAGATATCTTGTATATCCTTGGAGGTCTAAATCAAGAGAGGATCTTGGGCCCATGTGTTGAGCTGAAGTGGCTACTCTATCCATGATCGCCACTCCTTAAGTAGATCATGATATTTACCACAACATTAGCACTAGTCCCAAATGGCTGGGGAGCACACCTAGATGGAGGACATGTACACATGATTCAGGAGATGGAGCAACACAAGATCATCTATGCTTGGGGTCATAGTATACTAGCACATCTCTATTATGATTTGGGATGGTTCACCTATCAAGAGGTGGATAGTATGGTGCTCTGTACACTATTACAAGTTTTGTTCCTAGAGAATATCACATGTACCAGACTGACATGATTTCCTATTGTAGGTTCCATGGGATACCCACACTCCATTAGTAATCTACTTGGGTGAGCATGGAAGTATGAAAATTTACTATACTAGAGAGTCAGGTTCGACCATCTTGATCAAGAGGAGATCGTATGGAGACCTTACCAACTGATACCTTAGTGGCTAGATGAGACCCACCAGTTGACTAGGATGCAGAGGGGCTGATTTTTATTGGGGAGGCATGATTATGTAGTGAGAACTTTCTACTAAGATCATGTTATGAGGCAGTTTGGACAAATATAGGTTCTACAAGTAGCATGACCATTTTATAGATGATCACTGTGGAGTTCCTATAGGCCTGGAGATATGAGACAACTCACAATCGATGATGTGGTGTCTAGTGATTCAAATGATGAGGATATTGATATGCCACAACACAATCAACTCCAGTTTTCCCTATGGATATATAGGCTATGTAGGACCTCTTCTAGATCACAAGGATGATGAGGACACAAGTGAGGAGATTAGGGTTGAAGATTTGTTTGCAGATGAGTTAGAGGAGCATTATGATGAGGAGGAGGACTTATACTACGAGGAGGAGGAGGAGGATCAGGAAATCCAACTGATGAGTGAGGGAAGTGATAAAATGGGTGAGGTTCAAGTTGCCCCTAAGTGGAGATATTTAGTTCCCACCTGAGTTACCAGATCATAGTAGCTGCAACATGTGCCAACACTTATAAGCATGGGGAGGGTAGAGGATCTTATATACCTCCTACACAACATATAGGAGACCTAGGTGATGACACATTATTTATGCTTATGTTTATGATTTTATGCTTATGTTTATGATTTTATGATTATGTTCATGTTCATTTTTTTCACACACACACACACACACACACACACACATATATATATATATATGTTATGATGTGTATTGATTATTTTTATTATTTCCATCTTGTAGGATATGTGAGAGAGCTACGAGATATTTACCGATGGGATTCCGTGGCCATTATTCCTACTTTACCTACATATGAGGCTATCACCATAGAGTACATGCCTCCACCAATTGTGGAACAACATCCAGAGTTTTTTGATCCTTTTATGAGGTTTAGAGGAGCATATGAGAGTGCTACTAGGCGAACTGATCGAGCCATGGGTTATTTATCAACACTACAACTCCTATGATTTTAGATTGTTTAAGGAATCTAATCAAAAGACCCTCGAAAGACATTCTATACAACACGTCTGCAAGGATAATATATCTAGACACAAATTTTTGAAGGTGGGTTTGAGTTTTCTTAGTTGTCAGCTCAAGAAAGGTACCTTCTTTCAAATAATTAAATATTGGTGTATACCATTCACTAGAGCTTTCCATGATGGTTGATAACACTTCTTTGACCTTATCTTCTTTTGATGGTTGCTTAATTTTATGGACAAGGAATGTGAAGTATGTTGAAGGATCTTGAGGAGATATAAGGGGAAGCCACACTTGCCATTGCATTC
>VDFB02056154.1:0-129939 GCA_007258455.2 Sequoia sempervirens
AAATATTTCACTTCACATAGGATATTATTCATCCTAAGTGTAATATTGCACCTAGTTATTAATTTTACCAAAGAAAATAAGAATATTTGATTATTCTCATTTAGTTAGCTAAAAATGACTTATGTTCACTTTTGAATTGAGATACATGTATGTGTCATAATACCTCGCCAATCCTTTATTGACGGTAGCTATGTGCCACCTCTATTTAGTGAAGGCCATTTTTTTCTCAATTATATTTAATTAACACACATCCCTATATAAAGTGATTAAGAGTTAAACTCAACCTCTTGGACATGTTGAATCTCCTTGATTCATGTATCCAGGCCCATATATTTGTAACTACTCTTTGTAAATATGCTCAATTATGTCAAATATATAATTTTACTATTTTTCCATCTAAATTTATGATTAGCTCATAGATATTAGGCCCTGAAAAGAATTCTTGTTTATGTAAAAATTTAAAACTATTGGTCCCCACCCTCTTATATTTTACTTTTTACTAACAATATTTTTAAATTGTTTTGATCCCTTATCCCCTACTCATGTAGGATTAACTTTGAAATAGATTTTATAAAAAAATAATTTAACTTCAAAGTGTTAGAGTCGCCAATGGACTTAAGCCTCTAGGATCACCTACAAAACCAATAAATGTCTTCCACAAAGAGCAACAAGAGCAAGATATTGTCTGATTATGGGCACAATGGATTTGATTACACCCTAATATTATTACATGATATGAAATTTACATAATATGATACCTTGATTATATAAGCAAGGTTGTGAGATAGGATTAGACAAGATCATGACACATGTGTCTTAATCTTGTACAATGAGATAGCTACCTCAATATTTATTAAATGTCCTAGAATAAGTATTAAATGACATAATAGTTAACATAAGATAAGATGATATGACACCTAAGACTAAAATAAAGATTCCATATGACCTAAGTAAACTTAACATGTAAATAGGACCTATTAGAGAACTAGATAGGTAAAATACCTATTTACACCAACAACCCACCTGTTTAATAGTATTATGAAAATGATGTAAAAAAATAAATATGATTATGGATCCCAACAATAAGACCATGTTAGGTACACATTTGTAAATGATATCGCATAAATGGACTAAAGGAGAAAATCCAGTCGGGATAAAACTCTTCTCCAAAAGAGAGAAAAGATAAAAACAAACATAAATAGGTGATGGATGGAGAACTCAAGACCCCCCAAGGATGAGATCCAACACAAGTATAAAACTAATCACCTCCCCCCCCCGCCCGTGCCATAAGAGGGAAAGAGAGAGACTATATAGCCCCCGTACAATGTATAATATCCTATTAAAATAGTGAATTCTTGAAGAAAAAACATGATTCAATGCCTAAAAACAACATTCTTCTCTTTCAGAAGAAACAAAACCAAGTAAAAATCTAGGATTGCTTCCCATTTCATACATGAATTAGAAGGAAGATGAATCCAAATGTATGAAGATTTTTTTTTGTAAAATATTCTCATGTGTCACCATGTCCATTATAGATGATGATGCCACAAACAAATCAAGTACATGCCTAATCAATGAAGAAGGCAACAAACCAAGATCAAGTGGTAGTTGAAGTTGAATAAGAGCTAAAGAAAAATATGATGTGATGACATCTATGATGGGGTTGTCATCAAAGATGATAGAAAACCCCTCAAATGTTTCTTCCAAATCTGATGTGTGGGACTCCAAAAACGAGTCTAAAATACCTATCAAGTAATCATCCCACAAAGATATATTCTAAAAGACTATGATTTACCTATTGTAAAGAATCACCAAAAGCTCTTGAAGAAGCATCTCTAAACTTTTATGTAGCAAAAAAACATGGATTGGTGGCCTCAATAGGAGTAGGAGTTGTAAGAGAGGTTTCTTTATTATCAAGACATTCAAGTGTTGCATCATATTCAATCTCCTCTAAGATATCATTATCAAAGGGTATATTATTAACATCATCAAATGGAATGAGGAAATCTAATGCAAGATCATCTAGAAATGGAGGATGATGTGGATCTCTATAGATCTTTCAAATTATGATCTAAAGTGATCTAAAGTGTGCTTGGGAAGTTAGTCTCTAAGATTTTCCAAAAAATATTAGCACAAATGGTTGAACCAATCAATCCCATGATATGATGATTTTTACTACCCCAAACTAATTTCTTCCAATGTGTATTTGGCTCAAGGATGAGTCCATAAAGATGAGGTAAAATATTGAACCACTTGAAATGTGCCAGGATGCCTCTTTTCCAAGACACATAATTGTCCTTTGTCAAAATGATTATGGAAGGATGAGTTGAATAACCCATGATTATAACAATGATACACTCTTCAAATGATAAAAAGTTAGATATTAATATATTATATGGCTAAAATGAAGTGATATTTCATCAAAATCAAACCTTCCCAAGTGCTTGCATATCCGTGTAATCCTCTAGAATGTAAATATGAAAAATATTTAAATAAAATTTACCTAGGTCTAAATATGGAAAAATTGCATGTATTTCTTGATAGATCTCCTCAACACTTTCCAATGCTACAAGAATCATGAAAAACAAAGTTCTAGGCAAAAAGTTGTGAGCTTGAGAGTCAAAATTAATATTTTACATAAAAAAACTACAATAGAAAAATATAATAATCAGACCTACACCGCTAGAAATTTCTCAAAACCAACTTTCCTATGATATCTCATTTTCCAAAATCTGTACCTGAGTCAAAATTTATGGTGATTTTTAAAAAATGTCCAATTAAGGTTTGAGGGGAAAAAAGTAAGCCCCTAAAGGGTTGGCGAGTGGTCACCCACATGACCACATGCTAGTAGAATGGGTTGAGCATTGGTATTCAATGACCATTTCACCATCAAATTTAACATAATACTCCATGACGGGCACTTGGCCATCAAATTTAAGATATTTTCTTTATTTAAAAAAAAAAACTTCAATTTTTTCTTCAAAAATATAAAGTATTTTATATCTTGAATTAGGGTTTTGGGGCCTTTTGGACTCAATGGTGAGGTCATTTTTGTCCCAAAGTGCACCCAACAAAAGCTCATACCTAATTATCTCCCAAATTTGAGAAGGGGTTTGTAGATCTGAAGCTTTGATACCATGTTAAAGTCAGCAATGGACTCAAGCCTCCAAAATCCCTTTCAAAACTAAAATATGCCTTCCAAAAGTGAGAAACAAGAGCAATATAATGTTTGATTGTGGGAACAATGGATTTGATTACACCCCATATGGTTACATAATATGAAATGTACATATGATTCCTTGCTTATATAGACAAGGTTGTGAGATAGGATTAGACAAGATCATGACATATGTCTTAATCCTATACAATGAGACAACTACCTCAACAATTGTTAAATTACCTAGGATGAGTATTAAATGCCATGAAAAGATAAGATAATATGTCCATGACACCTAAGACTTCTAGAAAGATTTCCCAGGACCTAAGTAAACTTAAAATGTAAATAGGACCTATTAGAGAACTGGATAGGTAAAATAGCTATTCACACCAACACAAAGATCATATACTAAGTAGGCCATAGGGTTGGTTGAGGCCTAGTTGGATTCTACCATGTGTTGCCTCGCCCTTTTATGTTTAAGTTAACTTAGCACAAGTTTAGATACTTAAATTTAGTTTTGTCTCTTATCCTAATACATTTGAGAATGATTAATTTAATCATTTTAAATACTTTTAATCAAAATTATCATAGTATATAAACTATATAGGATATCTCATTAAGGAGCACATACAACCATAATAACCTTATTTTAAAAAAACACTTAACCTACTCCATTTTTTATACTTTTTTTTGTCTCTTTCATGTATGAATGTAGGATTTTTTAATTTGAAAGTCTTAAGGAGAAAAGATAAGTTATTGGATTTGTCATTACTTATGCATTAGCTTCACAATCTAGTTCATTTTTAGAATGACTAATCTTGGCACAAATCCTATTTGTAAGCTACCTTGCAAGACAAAAAAAAATGTTAATTCCAATAAATTTATATTCTTCCATTCTATGTGTAGGGAAAATGGGCATCCCAAAAATCCATCTAGGATCAATATGTGCCTTAAGTAACATTAATTTCAATTAAGGAACCTCAAAAGAATATATACTACTATGCCCTAAATTGGAAACTGACATAGTTATTTTCCCACTATTAATTCTTAAAGGAAAGATATTACAATTAAGTTTTAGATCTTTTTATATCAAGGAGCATATCTTTTTAGATCAATTAGTTTCAATAACATCATAGAAACACAAAATCAAACATGAAGAATAAGATAGAAGAGGAAGCAAACACAGATTTGCATGGGGAAAAACCTTTAGGGTAAAAAACCCCACACTCTAAAACCACAAAGCCAATATATTATTTAGTAGTTCAAAACACTCACAATACATTCTTCAGGCTCAAGACCATTATAGGAGAATTACATCTTGTTCCATATCTGATAGAATTATGGCAACATAACACCTATGAATAATTCTCTATCAAAACTCCTATATTTATAGAGTATACAGTGCCCAGGATAGAATTTTCCTTAAACCCGCACCCATACATGAACATGCAACAAAAAAGGAACTACATACAAAAGCATGCACCATGCACATGCAAAAAGGCACTTGTAAAAATTTTGGGCATCCACATTCCATGTTTGACTCAACTAGGTATAAAAATTGCATCCATGCACAAATCCCCTTGCAAATAGAAACTTCCAAACTTGACTTTTCAAAGTGGGCACCAACTTCCATAAAATCTTATACATGCCTTGACACATGTCACTATTGTGCAACTCTGAGAAGATTTTACAAACTCCTCTCTCCAAATGAGTGCCCAAGTGACAAGTGTCACTATGACACACCTCGATGAACTATGCACAAGCTATAATGCTTCCTTGAAGTTCCTAGGTGACAAGTGGCACTTCATTGAGCTCTGCACCTTGCATGTATGATATAACACTCATCGATGGTTCCCACAAAGTGCTATGACAACTATTATAGTTGGAAACTTAGGATATATCAATATTTACACAAATATTTATCCCAAAATTATTTTTAGGACTGAAAGGTTGAGATACCTTAATCCCAACATTATGTTGGATAAGAGATTTGAAACAAGGTAGGGGTATTCTTTAAGAGATTGAAATATATCGATTTTTTGACAAATGTAGTTGCAACCATCTTAGTAGTCATGTGTACAAAATGTAAAGCACTGAAATATTTTAATCTTCATAAGTCAGAACTTAAATCTTATTTAAGACTCCTAGATGGCATACCCAAACTAACATAGATGGAATTATATTATATTATAAGGATAACTACTATAAACCTTAAATTAGAAATTTTAGATCTGAGCTTGAGTATGATCAATGAGAATTATCACAATTCTCAACACAACATTCTATTGGTGAGCTTTCTAATGGTTTCTAAAAAATAAAATACACATTAAGAGAAGAAAATATTAAATACATATGATTTTTACTAATTAAATAGAAGAATCTAGAACTTTTTAGAACTTAATATCAAAAATCAATGAAATAGAGAATTCTAATAAATGTGCAATGTCTAAAATTAGTTTTTGTAGCATACTAGAAGGTAGTATCAATAATATCACATGTGTCATAAGATATGAATTATGATAAGATGCTATCAAGTGAGACCCAAGTTAGCTCTATTCCTGAAATTAGGAAAAACGAAATGTGGCAAATCTCAATGAAAAATTAACAAAATATATTTTGAAAATAGTAATATTACTTTCTAGGAATTAAATTTAACTTTTCTCTCATAAATTTAAAAGAAAATATGTATGCAAAGTGTATGTTTCCAAAATTTTCATGGATTATCTCTCTATTAGCATGAGCATAGTTGATGAATAATTTTCTAATAATAAAGAGATTTAAATGTATATTCAAGGCTCAACTATTAATGGTTTCTATAGAACCTAGAGATCACAACCTCATAAAGAGAAATAATTTAAGACCCTACACTAACATATAAAGAGAATGATATTTTTCATATAAAATAAATTACAACTAAAGTAATAAAAATCATGGGGAATAAACCACTTGAGAGGTCTCAAAGGGATTTTGGATTCAAAAAATCATATGTACCATCCAAATTTAAATTATATAAAATAAGAACATAGATTTAAAAATACATACTTTAGTTTAGCTCATGCATGTAATGGTAAATACAAATCCATACTTGATTTTAATGTCCACTCCTAATTTTATTATCTACACTCTACCCAATTTTTGGCCTCCTTTCTATACCTTATTAATTCTTACATATCCTTTTTTTAAACTATCTCTATCATTTTATTCTTAATTCCATATCTTCTTTATGGAGAAACAAGCTGAAAATACTACAATAAAATCTCTTAAATAAATGTTTGCAAACCTAAAATATAAATTTTATCTAAGGATTACTATATTGATAATTATCTAATTGTATAAAATTAACAATATGAACAAAATTAACAAAACCTTATTAACATTGGATTTATGTGGAGAAAAACTTTTAAGAAAATCTCTACACAAGAAAGAGTGCAAGTATGTATTAATATTCAATAAAGAGATACACCCAACACAATAACACTCTCTTCACTCTAATAACATTTTGACACCACCTATGTACCTATAAACTAAATTTATGAAACTACTATCTCATGCCTCCAATTTATAGATAAATAGGAGAATGATACCTTAAATTATTTCCCAAAATAATATACCATCAAACCATGGTATAATAAATAAACTCCCATGCTCAAGATAAATAGGCTCTTCTAAGGAAAATAAATGTCACACTTGATAAGAATGAATAAAAGAAATAACCTCTATACTAATAATAAATGATATCTTTGATTTATAAATCCTCTATGGGTATGTGCAAGATCATGATGGGCCAAAAAGTGGCGATATGATGGGTATGTGTAGGGTATGTGGCTGACAACTTTTTTTCTACACAAAATTGATGAAACAAAAAGGATTTTTAAATGAGATTCTGAGCTTTCCACCAATATAATGTATGCTTTACTTTGAATTTAATAAATAATTATTATTCATTTTTTATTTGAATTACTGACTAAAGTCTTGATTGATAGGCTGGATTGAAAAATATATAGCTTTCAAATGGTATCACATTTTTGAACTTTGAAAATGTGTCACATTCTGCTTGCATACTATAGATTTTTTAAAAAAATTATGAAGTTTGACCAAGTAATGGATATCACGAGTTTTATATTTTTAAAAGTTGTAATAAAAACTCATAATTAATTATTTACTCAAAAAAATTACAAAAATATGTATCACATTGGGACATGATTCATCTACTTATATCTAAATTCTTATAAAAAAAAATATTATAATTTTATTGTGGTTAGGGTGAAATTAGGACACCTACTACTTTTTTCCACAGAAATTTAAACTAACGCATTGAAATTTCAAATTTTCACCAAATAGATTTTCTTTTTTAAATAAAACTAGTAGTTTAGAAACTACATTCAATTTACTATAGATTCTATTCTTACATATTTTTGAAAAATATAGATAACTTATTCAAATTTTTATGTCAAGTTGCCTAACTCTGATTTTTTTGAAATTTTTCACCACTTAAGGGCCTATTTTTTCCATGATGATCTTGCACATACCCCTATAGTGGCTCATATCTCAAGGTAGGTATCTAAATACCAACTCATGTGGGACCCACCAACAACCTACGAGGTGCTCAACTACTCAATTATCATGCCCAAGTTGATTTATTTTCTAAAAATAGCTTCAAAATCACCATTTCCAACTCTAAATTTCCTTCATGAATGCATCCATAAACTACTA
Organism: Sequoia sempervirens; assembly: GCA_007258455.2. Lineage (NCBI taxonomy): Eukaryota > Viridiplantae > Streptophyta > Pinopsida > Cupressales > Cupressaceae > Sequoia > Sequoia sempervirens. Next base: position 7,871 of record VDFB02056154.1, read on the forward strand.
CCAATATTATTAGGGAATAACAATTATAGATTATTTTATAGTTACACCCTAGGAATCCAATTAAACATTCCATGAGTGATGGAGATACATTGTTGCAAGAATGGAAAGAATGAAGGTGTTGTCATTGATTTCAGCTTGTCAATTGGTTGTATATATCAAGGATATTGAGAAAATTGTATTAAAGAATGATTGCAGGTGTTTAGTGGTTGCTTCGGGTTTTACTCTGGGATTTGCTCCTATATTTGTGTGGTTCAAATATGTTGATCATGGTTGTTAGAATATGTTATATCCATATTCTAGGTTCATTGTACAGTGTGAGTTATGTTCACCAGTTGTGAACTATGGTTTTCTATGTTTTAGGTTGAGGTCCAGGAGAAATGTTGTTGGTCTAGATTTCTCTTTGTCAAAGTCTTATGACTTGTAGTTCTAGAGTTGAGTTTTTTTATTGTATTGAAGATAATTTTAGTATCTGGAAGGTTCGTGCTTAATTGTTCTATTTGTTTTACACTGGTTTGACCGACCTTGTGTTGAACAATATCTTCGGAGTTGATGAAGCGTGTTGGATCTATTTGGTTCCTTATGAAGTGTTTGGTTGGGTTGCCCTCATTCTAATTCCACCCTAGGATGTTTTTGCACTAACCTAATTTGAATTTTAATTTGGATGGCTAACTTTGGATATGTTTCAAAGTTGAAGATGGTATAAATACAAGATGAGTTAGTGGTGAAATAGGGGAAGCAAAAAAAGAGAGATAAGTGCAAAAAAATAGAGCAAATAGATGTGATATTGATGATGATCATTGAGTGTGTGTGAAGTGAGTGTGGTAGATCAGTGTGAAGCCTAAATGCTGAGTTTTTAGATGCAGTGAGTTGAAGGTGTACTCTATCATTCACATGCATTTCTGCAAGTGGTTGAGAAAATTGTGGTGGATTTCTCTATTGCATTGAGATTTTCTTCTCTCTATAATGTATCTCTTCTATCTTCTTTGTATCTCTATGGAAGTGAGCCCTCTAGTTTGTTAGCCCTGTTGGATAGTGAGTCCTAATTTTGACAGTGAGTCCCTGTTTTGGTAGTGAGCCTCTTGTAATCAGTTTTGATATTCTCGTTAATCCTCATCGTGGTTTTTTCCCTTATTGGGTTTTCCACATAAATCTAGTGTTGTTATTTTTTTTTTTATGGTTTTTAGTTTCTACACTTGCATTTAATGTTTAATCATTTAAGGAGTGTTAAGAATTAGTTCCAGTGAATGAATTAAGGTTTAAATATGTGACAAATGATTCACCCCCTTCTCAGTTGTCTTGTTCAACAAAGATATGCATAGGATTGTAAGGAAAATTCCACCTTATTCCTAACATTTTCCCACTTTATATTTCATAGTATAAATACATTTATAGGAAATATAAATTTTATTAAAATTATGAGAATTAAGGCACATGGTATTTCTATAACAAAATAATTTATGTGTGGTCATTATTATTGTAAGAAAATTCACAACAATATCTAGAGTTTCAACCTTCTCTAACAATACCTTATCATTCTTGACCATTTCTTGCATAAAGTGATATTAAACATGAACATTCTTAGTATAACCATCATACATTAGATTCCAAGAAAAAAATATAACTTTAACTATCACATCCAAGTATAACAATGCAAAATCAGAAACTAATACATGTACATAGTTTGTGTAACCAAACTACCTCCTTAGAGTCATATGTAGAAGTCATATATTCTACTTCAATGATGGAGAAAGAAACTATGGACTAGATTTTATTCATCTAACTCACTACACTACCAAACAAATAAAACAGATAGCCACTAATGGACATTCAACTATCCAAGTCACCTTACTAATCTATATCAAAAAATCCATGTATATTGAATGAATTTTCCACATTATTAGTATCATGACAACATAAGTTAATTAGAAGCTACATGAAAATATTTGAATACCTTCTTAATGAAATTCTTATACTCTCTATTATAATTATACATAAACTTTCTTAATACTCCCACTACATGGGAAATATCTAGTCTAGCATAAACCATTGCGTATATCAAACTACCAACAATACTAGTGTAAGGAAAATTCGATATCCATTCAAAACAATCAACTAATTCAGGACACATATCTAAAGTAATCTTAGAACCAACATGAAATGGAATACTCATTGTTTTATAGTTTTGTCTACTAAATTTTCATAAAGTGGTATCTACATACTTACACTAACTCAATCAAAGATTTATGTGTACTGTATACTTGATCGTTGTTGATTTCCCTCCCATGAATATACTTTACAACCTTCAATTCCTCCATGTCAAATGTTATATAAAGTTAATCTTTGAGCTATTTAATATTTTACTTTATATTACCAATAAGCATATCATTCATACATAAGAAAATTATTAAAATCAAACCATCACTAATCTTAACATAAACACAATTGTCTTCCTCCCTCCTACCAAAAAAAAAAACTCAATGTAAATGTGTAAAAATTATGATACCACATATTTGGTGACTATTATAGACCATACAATTACCATCTCAACCTACAAACTAAACATTTCATTTGTTTCACAATAAAACCAGTAGGTTGTCACATATAAAACTCCTCCTCAATATCCCCATGCAAGAAAGTAGTTTTTGTGTACATCTATTTTCTCAATCTAAACATCAAAATATGTAGCAATAAATAAAATGAATCCAATATAAGATAGCATAAAAGAATGAAATTAAATTTCCCTAAAATCAACTCCCTCTCTTTAGGAGTAGTCCTTGGCCATCAATTTGGCCTTGTATCACTCCAATCAACTATCTACACTATTTATTTTTATATACCCATTTGTAATTAGTGGGATTTCTTCCTTCATGAAAAACTAATAAGATCTTAGGTGTCACAACTATCCAATACCATCAGATCATCCTATATGGCCTACATTAAAAACTCACTATATCCCCTTAAGAGAGAGTCATCTTGAGAGATCTAGGTTTATTAATAGAACTCAACAAAGAAAATAAATTAATAATATAGGAAGCCTTAAATTATAAATATATTATATAAAAAATACACATATTTCATAATTATACCAACTAACATAGAGATGCAATATTTGTACCATGTTCACCTTAGCTAACCCCTTAATGAAATCTTCTAGATACTTTCCCAGTTCTACTCTAGAATGGGTATTGGTTGGAGTAGAACTACATGATATAATTTCTATACCTTTTTTCTAATGACATATGAATGATGTAGGAGAATCCCTGGCTGTAAAGCAATCCTATATCAACCAAAAACATTTTTTTTTCTTCTTATATTACATTTAGCAGTAGTTTCATTATTTCATTCCACAAGTAGGTGTTGATATATGAATTGGTTCACCTATTGTAATTTAATCACTTTTAGCTTCATGAAAATTTGTTAGATCAGAAATATTGAATGTATGTGAAATATTAAGTCCACTAGGCAACTCTACTTCATATACATTACCTGAATCATGCCTACTCACAATTCTGCAAGGCCCAAACTTCTTCATTTTTAGCTTGTTATAAGTACCAACTAGAAATATTACTTTCCTCAAGTGTATCATCACCTCATCACCAACCTGAAACTCCTTATATCTCCTCTTCAAGTCAGCCTTGGACTTGTATTGAAAATTCATTTTATTGATGTGTTTTCTTACCTATTCGTGTATGCTCTTTATGTGATTAGAAAATTCCTCTACTTCTGCACTTTTCTTATCAACATTATCAATAGTTTTTAGATCCAAAATAATTCTTGGGTTACTGCTATAAAAAATTTGGAATGGTGACTTACCAATACTTCTATTCACTGAGTTTTTATATGCAAATTCTACTTGAGGTAGAATAAAATCCCACCCCTTTGGCTTGTCTCCAACTAGGAATATCAACAAATTATCCAAACTCCTATTCACCACCTCTTTTTTTCCATCTATTTGAGGATGGTAGGTTTATAAATCAATCCTTAGCTTCTTCTACAATTTCCTCAAAAAGTATCCCACAAACTTTGTATCTCTATATGAAACAATGCTCTTTGAAAGACCATGTAGCCTCACTATCTCCTTGAAAAACAACTCTACATGTACAAAATCATTAGTATTTTTACATGGAATAAAATAATACACTTTCAAAAATCTATCTACCACCACATATATTGAGTAATATCCCCTTTGGGTCTTTGGAAAACCTAAAACAAAGTCCATACTAATCTCTTCCCATGGCCTCTCGGGTACTGGTAAAGGCTGATATAAACTTGTGTTTTGACTAGTTCCTTTTGTCACTTGAAAAACTCTACACCCTTGCACATATTTTTTGATATCTGAGGCCAATAATATTTCTCTCCAACAAGTTCTATGGTTTTATCAAAACTGAAATGTCCTACAACTCCTCCACTATGTTTTTCCTTAATCAAATTCATTCTCATTAAATTTCTAGGAATACATAACTTATTACCTTTGAACAACATACCATATTATATTAAATAATCCAAACACTTGGTTCTATCAGCAGCAATAGGCTCTTTGCAAGCCTTCCAAGCCTCTCCAAAATTTGGATCCTCTTCATACAACTCCTTCAACTCAATGAATCCAACAACCTCAACCTGCATTTCAATGAACAAACATTGCCTTCTACTCAAAGCGTCTACAACCCTATTAGACTTACCACTTCTATGTTTAAAAACAAAGTGTAAATTTGCAAGAAATCTACCCATTTCATATGTCTCTGATTTAACTTCCCTTGACTACTTAAATATTGAAGTGCTTGATGATTAGTAAACAAAAAAAACTCCTTAGGAAAAAGATAGTGCCTCCACTTTTTCAATGCTTGTACAATAGCATAAAATTCTTGATCATACACTGAATATTTTCTTTTTGCATCATTTAACTTCTCACTAAAGTAAGCAATGGGTTTACCTTCTTGACTTAGGAAAACTCCAATCACATTACCACATGTATCACAATCAACTTGGAATACCTTATTGAAATATGGAAGTGTTAAAACAGGCTGCTCCATCACTTTCGCCTTCAACAAATTTAAAAACTTCTTGTTGCCCCTGTAGTCCATCTGAAATATCTTTTTTCCCCTCTCATGGTCTCAGTTAGTGGTGCACAAATACTACTAAAACCTCTAATAAACTTCCTATAAAAACTTTCCAAATCATGAAATCATCTCACCTCTATAGCACTTCTAGGTGTAGGCCATTCTAAGATAGATCTCACATTTTTTGGATCCATCTTGAGTCCTTCACTTGAAAAAATGAACCCTAAGTATACTAATTCCCTCTTCATAAAGTTGTACTTCCTCAAGTTAATGAGCAACTTCTCTTCTTTCAAATTTTCAAAAACAATTTTGATATGCATAAAATACTCTTCCAATGTCTTACTAAATATCAATATGTCATCTAGATAAACAATAACAAATCTGCCCAAAACCTCTTTCAATACCTCATTCATAAATCTCATAAAATTTACTAGGAGCATTGGCTAGTCCAAAAGGCATGACCAACCATTCACATAAACCTTCTTTGGTCTTGAACATTGTCTTCCACTCACCACCTTCTCTAATTTGGATTTGATGTTAACCACTCTTCAAGTCAATCTTGGTGAAGTACTCATCCCCACTCAAACAATCCATGATATCATCCATTATTGGTAATGGAAACCTGTATTTGATGGTGATCTTGTTTGTAGCCCTTGAATGCATTCTCCCCTTTCTATGGTGCCAAAATAGCTAGCATTGCACATGGACTTAGGTTCTCCCTAATCAAGCCTTTCTACAAAAAATCTTGAACTTGCTTATTCAACTCTTCACTCTCTATTAGATACATTTTTTGGGCTGCTTTGTTAGGAAAACTTGCTCCCAATATCAAATCAATTTGATGACTTATCTTCCTCATAGATGGTAGTCCCTCAAGTGCATTATCTGAAATAATCTCTTGGAACTCTTGCAGTAAATCTACAATCTCCACAAGAACATCTTCCACATTTTCACAATTAGTTTTAGGAATCAAAGCAAAACAAACCATCTAATAATTTCCTTGCATCCACTAAACAAACTCTTGCATTACCAAAATCTTGAACCAATTCTTCTTTCAAAGGCTTCAATTTATGTTTTACTCCATCCTTAGTTATTGTGTATGTATTAGCACAACCATCATGCATTTCCTTCCTATCATACTACCAAGGCCTTCCTAATAAAATATGACATGCATCTATATGAATTATATCACACAACATTTCATCACAATAACTTCCTATTTTAAATTTTGCCAAACATTGTTCACTGACCAAAAGATTTTGTTTGTCTTCTACCCATGCTATCTAGTACAAACTCAAGTGCTTCTTCCTCTCTATCTTCAATTTTCTCACCATTTCTTCATATACCAAGTTATCCATGATTCCACTATCTATGATGAAATTAAAAGCCTTCACTTCACATTTGCATCTTATCTTGAATAATCTCTTTCTTTGAGTTGGTTTTTTTTCCTCGTTCAACAATGCTCTTCTTGCCATCAAGACTTCACCTAGTTTTGCTTCTTCTAAATGTAATGAGTGTGCATCCACCTCATTGATGTTTTTTGATCTTCTATTGGTACTTTCTTGATTATGAGGGCATCCTTATGCTCTGTGTCCCTCTTCTCCACATCAAAAATAGGTTCTATGAAAGCCACCTCTTTTGCATCCTGTACCCAATCTTCCTCTACCTCTTGGATTTTGATCTTTGGGAGGGTAATAATTTTTTGATTTCCAATTTTTGTTGCTTCCTTGGTCTTAAAAATTCTTATTTTTCTTATTTCCATCATAATTTCTTCCTCCACCTCTTCTACCACGACCTCTTCCTCTTTTTTTTCTCTCAAATTGTCTGTTTGATCTTTCTTCAACTTTCAATGCAAATTGGTGTGCATCCTCAATGGTGTACATTCTCACTAATACCAAATATTCTTTTATGTTTGGATTTAACCCATTGATGTAATGGGATACTTTCTCCTTGTTTGCTTTAGATTGTCATATTCTTATCAAAACTTTGTGAAATTATTTTGTGTATTCTTTCACAGTTCTTGTTCCCTATCTCAAACTTTGCATCTTTTTGAGTGGCTCCAACTCATAGTCTACTAGAATAAATTTTCTTTTCATCTTCTCTACCATTCTATCCCATCTATAAAAATTTTCTTTCCCTCTTCTTCCTCTTTCAAGCTGAATTTCCTTCCACCAAATGCTAGCATGCCCTTTTAGTTTTGTTTTTGCAAACCTCACCCTATGAGGGTCTTCAATCTCTTCGAACTCAAAGAATTCCTCCATGTCATTAATCCAATCTATCATATCTTTTGGATTCAGGCTTCCACTAAATTTTGAAACCTCCATCTTAGGCTTCTTTCCAATTTTTACAATAGCTATCAACAATATGATTTCTCTAGGATCCATTTGATACTATTCTTCCTCTTCAAATTCCACTTTAGCTTCATCTTCACTATCAACTCCTTCTATGCACATCTCTTTTGTGAATCTCTTTCTTGCAAAATCTCAACTTTCCTTCTGAGAGCTCTAAATTCATCTATTGGATGATCTCTTCCTCCTCCTCTACCTCTACCTCTACCACATTGGGAACTCTTGGAGGCATTTCAATCTTCACCCATAGCTCACAGGTCCTGCAACAAACTGCCTCTCTTTGGTGCTTTGTTTATAGACTCAGAATAACTTTCTCTAATACCACTGATGGAAAGCGTGACTCTCCCTCTCAAATTTTATCACAAACACACATAAAATACTATGCAAGAAGGAAGAAAAATAACTTGAAACCCATAAAATGGAAGAGAAATCTGCAACATGTATTAACTTCAAAATCTGAAAATGCAATACATAAACATGGAGTTCACATGGTCCCTTACAACATGGGTTTCACACATATAAAAATCTACAACTCAACATTTGAGCTTCATTATGGTAGCATCTAGGTATGCAACCACAACTTCTCCAAAATCCCCCTTCTCCAAATGAGAAAGCATCATTATATAGAAATTGTATGAGAAGAAACCACCATTGGTTTCCCAAAACAACCTCCACAAACCACCAAGAAATCCAATGCCCAACTTGAGGAGAGATAAGAAAGTAAAATATAAAATAATTCATTGCATTCACCACCTTCACATGGGAGCCTAACTTTTGTCCAATCACCTTCCAGTCAATTATGACACCTTTGACTCCTAGTGGCCCCGACAGCTCCAAAATGGTAATGCAACAACATGCAAGGCATGCATTTGAATATGCAAGCACATGCACTCCAAGTGGTCCCCACCAAGAATGGGATGCCCAAGAGGGGTATTTTCCTAATAAAATAATCTTTAATGATAAATCCTCTTTTTGTGGCTTTAGTTATCAATAAGATCAAGGCAAGAATCTGTGAACATCAAAACATTAGAGTAAGGAAGGGTGGAATGTTCACTATTTTCAAAGGAATGGGCCAAGTTAAAACCCCCATGAATGCTTACATTCATAATGTATATTCAAATTAAAAAAGAGAAAAGAAAGGAAACTAAGTGGATAGCTCCTCCAAGTGGTAGATTAAAGATAAATTTCTACAAGGAAGGCCTTGTGAGGTAGTCCCTATCTAAGGTAGGGTGCATTTTGAGGCATTATTTGGGAGTCCTCATATGGGTTTGCTTGATCAACATTGAAGATGGAACAAATAATGAAGTTGATTTTGATGCATTATATGAAGGCCTCAATGTTTGTGAGGAAATTAAAATAATGTTGATTCATAATGAAGGTGATTTGAAAATAATTATTAGAGCCATATCTACAAGAAGACATTTATTTGGAAGCTAACCAAGTGGATAGACCATATCATCCCTTATCTAGATGTCATTAATGATTTCTCTATGAACCATATTTATAAAGAATCCAATAGGGTGGTAGACCTATTATCAATTTTTGAGGTCAAAAAAATCTATAGTAAGATATTCTCAAAGGATGTGAAGACATGAACAAGCTTGGAAGATATCATTTATACTAATAAATCACATATTAATTGATGCAATATATTAGTTGGGGCTTAGTGATAAAAAAATTTGTTTCTATGCTGAGATTTAAGGAGCTTAATAGGTTTATAAATCATATTGTAGTTTTGGAAATGACTAAACTATTATGGTTGATTGGCTTTACATTCCAAGTTGTCCCTATAGTATTTTCTCATAAGATGAGCTTTCTTTTCAACTACATCGATTCTTTCATATTGTGGTTGTGAATGTGGAGAAGGTGATCAAAGGGTTCATAGGGGAGCATAGACTGATGGAGGGCCATATCCATGATGGGAATCTCTTGGAGATATTTCTTACAAACTATTTCTTTGTGTAGGGAAGTAATAAATGGGGAAATAATTGTGTCAAATTACTTCCTCAACTTGAGTTTAAAAAAATGTTATTGGATATCTTCTTTCAATAAAGATCCATCTACTTGAGTATGGTCTATGATGTGATTAGTGGGGAGGTGGCTTAAGAGAGAGTGACTCTGAAAAATGGTGATTAACCTGCTCAAGGAGAGGATATAATGCAATAATTTATGGACATATATGTCTTCTACACGAGTCACCAAATTAGGACCTCCTACTAGCCCAAATTGATCAGATGTAGGAACTTGCTGCAGGCTTAGAGTTCTATTGCACTATATATCATATGAGACACAATAAATATACTCAATATTTCATCTATGAGACTTTGTTTTGGTTTATTCAATATAATAAAAGGGAGCTATCCCCATGGTAGAAACTTTCCATATATATATATATATATATGCACATGTACACACTCATAAAATAATATATTAATATTCTTTTACTTGGTGTATACATGTCTTCTAATTAATTCCTCATGATTTACTCTCACTTATCATCTTCCTTTTTCTCACATATTTAGTGCATATAATTCCCCACTCTTATCTCCCATTTTATGCTGATTTATAGATCCTCTTAATGTCTTTTCATAATGCCTTTCCATCATATCCTTTCATAATAAAACTTAACTATCTTATTTTCATGAATTTGCATTTTCATTTATGATATTTTACACACTTATCACCTATGTAACAATATTAGAGGTTTTTTAAGGATATTCAAGTGGTATGTAATGTATATATGACTCTACAAATAACCCAACTTACATCTATGGTTCCTCTTAGCTCTTATATTTTTTCATTAGTGCTCAACAAGCCCCCATCAAATACAAGAAAGTAGTTTTGAGGTAGCCATCAATAATAAACAACTAGAACTAAAATGATCACCCAACTTAGTGGTAAATTTATAACTATGTTAGGTATGCAATTAAACCCTGAATCACTCACCACTCAACCTTGAATCCTCAATTTTCTACAACATTGAAGGCCAAGTGCAATCTTTGAATGAGATCATACAAATATAAATCAAGGTTTGTTATCTACTAATATAAGAATTGAAATTAAGGTTTTCCATTCTTCAATAACCTATGATAGATGAACTAGATTCCAAATATATTTTAGGCAATGAATTCATAAAATAAGCATACAACATTTAGAAAAATGACTTTCTTATATATTCTCCTTGAGTGGCCAACTTTCCCTCTAAAAAGGAAAATGTATTATTTTAATTTTCAAATTCTTCTCTCCACCTTGTATAAGGAGATTAAATAAAATATTATTTTAATTACAAGAGACCCCCACTCTAGGCACCCACTTTATGAAAATAATTTAAGTGATCACGTTATGAAGACATAAAAATCTTAACACATTTAAAGGTTATAAATTTATTTAGACTCTACTAATATTTTACTAAGCCCACAAGAAATGGGAAATGGGCTCATGAAGCATCATGGGAAATTATTGAAAAAGAAGACATGATAGTCTAACATCCTAAAAATTGCTTTCCCTCAAGTAATTCAATTTTTTATATGTTTCAAAAATGACCAACTCCTTCGAATGTAGCATCTTCAATTGACAAGTCTTTGTATCACACTAAGTACTCTATAATTATTCAATTCCTTGACTTTCTCTCTTGAGTATCCATGATAGATTTTGACACTAAAATTAGTTTTCCTTCATCATCCAAAGGTGGCAATTCTTTGGAAGCTGAAATGTTTTATGGTAATGCCCTTTTGAGGCATGAAAAGTGGAATATGTTGTGAATTATACTACTCTCTGGTAATTATAGCTCATAAGCTAATTCTTCCACCTTCCTTATGATCTTATATAAGGACCATAAAATCATGGATTCATATTTTTAATGTTTTTTATTTAATGAATACTATTTGTATTGTTGTATCCTCAAGTAGACCATATCGGGCCAACTTCAAAAATTTGATTTATATGTCATAAATATACATACATATCATGTTGATTATGCACATATTGAAGATTATTCATAAGATATTCCAATATCTCTTAGCTTCTCTTGATCATATTTGTTGCTTTAAAGGAACCCTATTTTTTTATGATTTCTAGATCCACAAATGTTAAAGAATTATATCCATATAAAACCATAAAAGAAGGGATACCTATAGGAATATGATGTAAAGTGTTATATAAATGGTGTCCAAAATGTTACCATTTATCCTTGGACACTATTTTCTATTTAGACATAATTTCTTAGATACCCCTCAATCCATTTGTTAACAATCTCAATTTTCCCATGTATTTGGGGGTGGTGTACTATACTAGGAGTAATATATGTTCCTACTAAGAAAATAAAATCCCACCAAAACCGATTTAGAAACCTACTATCCTTGTTAGTAATAATGTTTATGGGAAACCCATGTAATTTGAATACATCTTTGAAAACTAAATGAACAATCTAGGGAAAATTAAGTTTTGAAGATATGGTATAAAATTATGCACATTTTATTTAATTATATCAACTATCACATGATTTAAACTTTACCATTCACCTTAGGTAACCCTATGATGAGATTCATGGAAATAATTTCCCACTTCTCTAGAATGGGTAATGGTTGCAGTATACCTATAAGATATGCTTTCTTTGATTTATGCTACTAACATATGAAATATTCTTTAATATGTTTAAGCACATGGAATTATTTATTCCTTTCTAGGAAATCTCTCTTATATATTCTTGTATGTCTTGAAATATCCTGAATGTCCAACCTTGATGGAGTATCAAGTATGGCTCTTAAGATATTTTCCTTCATATTTTACACTAAAACTAAATATATTTTATCTTTATGCATGATTATATTTCTCATCACTTTGAAATTGCAACCATGCACCCTCTCATCCAACATATTAGTAGAAAAATATTTTTGGCCTATATATATATATATATATATATAAAAGAAATGGAACATAAAGAGGGAATCCTAGATAATGCATCAACACTACAATATGATTACCTATTTCATATTCAATATCAAAATCATATGCCTATAGTTTTCTTACCAACTTATGTTGTGTTTCATTTAAGCCACTCTGATTAAGAAAGAACTTAATACTATTGTGATCTATCTTGACCACATTTTTTCACAAACCAAATATTATCTTAATTTCACCAAGGAATGCATGGTTGTGAGCATATCCTTATGATATTTATAGAAAAAATATTTTCCAATTCAATTATTTTTTCCACTTTTGAAAGAAATGGGATGTTTTTGTATTAATCCAACTCCAATACCTTCCCTAGAGACATCACACTGCAATCTAAAAGAAAGTGAGAAATCTAGAATAGAAAAAATGGAACATAAACTAATCACTATTTTAATTTTTTAAAATATTTTTCTATTGTATCTATCCACTTAAAACTCCAATCATGGTTAGATCTATGAACTTAATATTGCAAGATGGTAGTTTCCCTTAACAAACCTTTAGTAGTACCTGCATAATCCTAAGAAACCCCTTAATTGTGTCCATGTTCATAGTGGGTGGACAATCCTTGATAGTTTGGATCTACTTGGACCCATTTTTCACTAATAAAATGACCCAAATATAGAACCTCATTATGTCCAAAATCACACTTTTATTATTTGGAAAAGAGTGATTTATACTCTAGTATTTCCAAGGCTTGATCCAATTGCTTCAAATGCTCCTGTCAAGTCTTATTGTATATTGGGATTCCACGAAAGAAAACTAAGAAATAAATACTTAACATCTTTCTAAATACCTTGCTCATGCATGATTAGGAAGTTGTAAAAGAATTAGTCAAGAAAAAGGATATGAGTAAATTTGAAATATCCATAGTGACATCTAAAAGTAGATGTATGGACATATTCATCCTCCATATAAATTTGATGGATCTTTAGCATAAATCAATATTATAAAAGTATACTTCTCCATGTAACTTATCAATTCTATGGATGCAATATCTATTCTTTATTTTTTCCTATTCAATACCCAATAATAGATGAAAATTTTCATGGTTCTATTTCTTCCTTACTAGGACTAATAAGGAGTTGTATGGACTATAAATCAACCTAATTTGACCCATATACAAAATATCCTTTATCATCTTCTTGATTTATTCCTTATGGATCATAGGGTGTCAGTAAGGAGTGGATTATCAAATTTTCACCTATTTTCTAGCTCAATTTTATTCTGGAACACTCAATTAGGGGAATGTCTTGAGAGTATGTCATGAAATACTTATCTATAATTTTGCAACATGTTTTGTACATCAATATGGTAGGAATGATTCATGCTCATGCATGACTTTCTAGGCTTAATCAAGCAACTAGCCAAGTTACTTGACCCCTTTCAAAAGATCCTTCCATTATTTTAGTAGTGATGTCTCTAAGTGTTCAATTCTCAATTCCTTTGAGAGATAATACCTTTACTACATTCTTAAATTTCCACTCTATAGATTAGCAATTTTATGAGAAATATCCAAGAGATTGTAGTCATTGTACTCCAAGAACCATGTCTATATCTCCCAATCTAACCACATAGAAATATTTATATAGGATTACCTCCAATAGTCATTTTTAGTTGTTGAATCATTTGTACACATTTTATGGTAAACCATTATCAACTAGCGCATTAAATCTCTCAAAAGCATTACCAACTAGGCCATTTCTTTCCATGTAAGATCTTTATATATAAAATTATGGGTAGCACAAATATAAATAAAGATCTGGTGGTCCTTTTTCCTACTATCATTCCATTAATCTTGACCTTTGTTTGTACTTTTGAACTTTTGACAAGGTTGGGAGAGTTACTCCAATTTTGTCTTTCTAATTTTCCTTAGATTCTTCATTCATTTTTTTAGATTCAGTTTCTTTCTCATCAAAGATAACCTTAATGTAATGCACTTGGCCCTTTCCAAGGCATCAATAACCTCACTCCTAAGGTTCTTTTAATTGAAATAAATATTATTTATTTGAATATTGTTATGATTATCTTCATTCCTTTTCAATGGTAGTGGAATATTTTGCATACTCAGTTCTCCTTTTTGTAAATTTTTATTTATGGGTGGAGTATTACAATAAAAAATATTTCTAAGAAAGGTAGAATCCATGGAAAGGGATCTTTGAATCACCTCTTGAAGAGTGGAAGGCTAAAAATCCTTGAACATACCCTACAATGGCTCTACTAATCCTTCAACAAAAAGATCATGATTCTCTTCTTAGACACACTAAGAAATTTGACTATGATCCTATGAAATTATCCTATGTAGTGCTCCACTAATCCATAGTGTTTTAGTTGAGTCAATTCATGAAAGTTTATTTTTGGATCAATCCTACCAAATATCTTCACCAATATTTGGTTGAACTCATCAAAAATAGTGATAAGATTATCCCCTTGTTTCATCATTCCATGGTACCACCATTGATGGGCTACCCCTTCTAGGTGAAGATAAGTAACCTTGATGGCTTATCATTCATATATTGCATATGGAGATGAGTAGGTATTGATTTTATATATCCATATGTAATACCTCGTCACGCAAACCCAAAAGGAACAACTAAAAACTCAACAATTTTTTGTCTTTAAAACATAAAGAATGCACTTTAAGTTTTCCAACATAACTAGTGTTTCAAGTTGCACATCTAAGTCCCTTGGGGTACACGAGGTGACATTACTAAACTATCCCATAGAAAAATTAAGAGATGAACATTAAGTTACCAATTATGGAATCCATTCATTCACACATCACCATTAACACATTCATTCACGATAACCAAATGATAAGAATAATCCATATAAAACCATACATGCAAATACAATAAATTAATCATGAAGATATTAAGTACATATTTCCACAGATACAACATAACATCAACAAACTTACAAATGGTAATTCAAGAATGATTTACATGGTATGATAATGCATTACATCAGTTTGATAGTACATATCAATGAACACATATACAAAATTACATTATAAGTCATCCCAATGCACGTGGGAGTGATACATCAATACATAGAATACATCTGGTAACATATGAATCTTGGATCAAATTGCATCAGCAAAACTCTACACTAAATGGTACAACTGCATCTTAAGGGGACCCAACGGGGTGCGTAGCACGTTCCACCCAACCACCCCTGTGCTGGGAGTAAATAAGGAAGGATCCCCGACCAAGCACATCCAAACAGTAAGGCAAGACTAAACTCCAAATACTAAAAGCAAGAGAACACAAAGAAATATCTCATAACAATAATAAATCTCCAAAACATAACAATAGACCACTTCTAGAGGATTTCGATAAAACAACTCAAAGGGAATGCTAGAGGAGAGTGTCATCACATGGACTTACATGGATTATCCAGAAAACCTATCACAAGGTGCCACCTCCATCTATGGTTATCCTGACTGCCTATCTCAAGGCGCCACTCCATAGGGTGACTCGTGCGGAACCGTTAACCTCTCGTGAAGACAAGGCAACGACCTTGCCAACCACGGCCTTCTCGGACCACCTTTAGTCTATGGAAGCCCTAATAGGCAGACGGGGCATCCTTAATTATCTTATTAATGTTTGACTACCCACCCCCTAATTAATTAATTAGGTTATCACTTATTACTCTAACTCTAACGTGGGTTATCCTGACAACCCCTTTGTGCATCGACACCCACATAGAGCCACTCTCCCTAGAACCCAAAACATAAAATCCAATATGAAGGGATTGTACCAACAAGAACACTGAACCACAAATGGAACATCCACGAGGCAAAATCATCTCACCAAAATCATATAAATCAACACCCATAAAAATGGTACAACCCATGTGTAAACTCAAGTCACAAATATAGCCAATAATAGGGCAAATATCAAAATTAAAAGATCAAATATAAAACATCAATTTCCCCACCTCTGGAAGTCCCTAACAAGCAACTTAAGCTCCTACAGAAGGATAAACTAATTCAAGTGTTTTTCCCACAATACAAAATCCCAATTAAGAGAAAACCATAAATGACTCAAGGAATAATTTCAAGAGTAAACAATGACGTAAAACAACACCACATAACATATTTCGTTACAAAATAATTTCACCAAGAAAATAAATAATTTAGCTTACTCGAGAACATTCAACTTAAATTAAATCACATAGTTTAAAATTCCAATTTATACTATAACATTGTAAATTTTTTAATTATTCCTCAATCACAGCATATATAACCATCTTAATATACATATATATATATACATATATATGTATATTTAATAAAACATATATTAAAACCATCATGCATTTAAATCATATAATAAAAATTATCCATTTGCATCTCTATAAATTACAACAGTTAGTATATATATATATACATATATATAAATTAATATTTATATTTATATTAATACTAATATATATATATATTTATATATATAAAATATAACATAAAAATCAAATTTAAAAGAAATCAAATTTTAAGAGAAATAAAACCATTGACAAATACCCACCCGCAGCCCCCACACGGCTGCGTCCAGCAGCCTCGACTGATGTGCGCAGCCTGTGGTGGTTGCGTACTACCACCATGGGGGTCGGGGGTGGTATGGTGGCCGCCAACCACTCCCCCCCTAAAAAATAAATTTTATTTTATTTTATTTTTATAAAAAAAATGTAAATATAAAATCTCTTTCATAAATATATTTTAAAAACAGACGACCCAGAACTATTGAATCATCTTTTTTACGAAATTATTTCTGAATAGGACAAAATAATAAATTATTTTCATTACAATCATTTATATATATATATATATATATATATATATATATATATATATATATATATATATATATATATATATATATATATATATATATTTGCATAAGTATATTTAAAAAATAAAATAATTCAACAGTCTGATTTTAAACACAATTTGGGCATACAAGATTTAACCCCAGCACATATATATACATATTTTTGGCAAACTAATATAAATAAATATATATTAAAAGAAATTACAATAAATATCAATCTGATTTCTTTTCAGACAAATTGTAAATCTGGGTATGCATAATTTAACCCCAGAATAATTTTTTTTTCTTTTCCAATCAAAATTTCACAACTAGTTTTGTTGAAGAAAGATCAAAAGATTTCTCAATCATTTTCCACAGAAGATTTAAAAGTTGACACAAACAAATTTCAACAAAAAAATCTTCTTTTAAACATAACTATCAATTTCAAACATGGCAGACATGATTTTTTTTCCCTTACAGAACAAATGAATTAATAAACCAAAACAATAAATATATATCAAAAGAACCTGGAGTCCTTCGTTTGATGTCGAATCCAAACACTGCAACCCTTCTTCCTCTTTCAAAAACAGATTTCCTCTGCAATTTCTTCTTTCATCTAACTTCTAGATCAATAATCTATTTCTTCCAAGAACAATTTTTTTACAGAGAAGCACAAAAACCTATCTTTTTTTTTTAGACAAAACCAAAAGCCCTTCCTGTGTGTGTGTAGAAAATTCCCTTTCCTCACAATAAAATAAGGAAAAATAAATAAAGATCTTTGTTTTTTTCAAAAATCCAACCCATCCATTGGTTCTTTTTCTTGCTTTAAAAGCTCACACTTGTCTCACAAATTTTAATTAAAAATTCATTAATTTCACATTTATCCTCACATGATATTATCCTTAGATTTTATAATATTAATATTTTGAAAAAGACAATTACAATTATCACAAACATTATTTATTTAAATTAATTCCTCTATCCTTTTTAATTAATTAAATGTCTTTTAATTTACAACATTTAACTCCAAAATTACAATTACTCCAATTAATCATATCCATAAAATATCATTAATTTATTCCATATAAAGTAAAAATAAATTAAATAACAACTAACCATAATTAAAATAAATAAACAACAACAACCAATACAGAGACAAGGACAAAGCCAAAACCATGACACAGCAAGACTCACAACGAGGTGACGGACTTGGGATGGGGACACTTCCTTATCAATTCCCTTTTTCAACATTGTACCTATTGGGTTAATTTGATGCTCGCCCTATCCTACCGAAGCAGGTGGAATCGAGACTTTATTCCTGTAATTCTTGCATACAAACAAACGTTAAGTAACATGTAAATCTCCATTGCAAACACATCGTGAAAGGAAATCGTGGGGTAGCAAGGCACTCACAAGTGAGTGATGCTACTCCGTCCTTTCACCAAGACTTATTAGCAAACACATTAGAAAACATAGCAACATAGAATCACAACATCGTCACATATAATATTAAAGAAAACCATAGCATAACCAAATAATATAACCACCACATAATGTATCATCAAACATCATAAGTAATGTCAAGTGCAGCAAACTAACCAAACAATGAATCCACACACAACCAAATCAGTGAACTAATCACCATCACAAACCAAGTATCAAACCAACACATAAGAGTATCAAAGAGTATCAACAACATGAGGGGTATTACACCATACATAGTCCAAACACCTATATGTCTAGTCATATGTAGATATAGGAACCTTTCCCATTTGTTGTCACAACTCCTATTTAGTCTAGTTCATTTCAAGTTTGATGTTAAAAAATATAAAAAATGGTATCATCCTAAAATTATTGCTCAATAGCTTTGGATTTAGCATGAAATATTGAAATATCTTCTATTAGCTCGATTTTCACTTCTTTTGGTGGGTCTATTCTTCTTTAAATGAATTTGGATTGGAAGAAATTGGATGAAGAACCAAAATTTTGGTTAACCCATTATGTACGTCCCTTTTAGGTAGGTGATTCTAGATCTCTAGGAATTTTCAAACCTTGCATGACTTAGACTATCACTACCATTGTGTCTTTGAGTGTTTGAGTCGTTTCTCTCTAAACCACATTCAAATTGATTAGTGCTTAAAATATTACCTGAGAATTTTCTTCCTTTTTCAAATCATGCCTCTTTTCTACCATCTTGTATCTCCTATAGTACACTAGTATCCACTCTTCACCAAATTATGTCAATCCTTATTGCCTAGGTTGGCAAGATGAAGGATTTGATACCATTAAAATATCCCCAATTGGAATATTTACTAATATATTTAAATTAAACTATTTGCCTCACATATATTACAATACTTAGTAATCGAATTACTTTTTTTACAAATCAAGGTAGTATTATCATAAAAATAAATATATTTGTACTAATTAAATACAATAATTATGAACTATCAACATAGTAGCCCACTTACAAGATAATATTTAATATTTATTTCTAGTTCAATAATTATAGATATTTCTAAATTTGTAGATCTAAATTAGTTATCATGGAAAACCAACAATTAATTTATTATATATGGTACTCAATAAACCCTCATCAAATATAAGGAAATGGCACTAAGGTAGACACTAATAATCAACAATTATAACACTAAAATGATCACCCATCTCAATGGTAAATTCACAACTAGGTCCTATGTAAGTGACCCCCAAATCCTTCACCACTCAACGTTGAATCCTTATTTTTCCACCAAAATTAATCCCAAGTAGAATCTTTGAATGAGATCATCTAAATCTTAATCAAGGTTTTTTGTCTAGTAATCTAGTGATGTAATTTAGGGAGCGTGTATCCTCCAACATCTAGTGATAGATGAATTAGATGTATAATCTATTTGAGGGAATAATTTGATAAAAAAAACACATATTTTGTAAAAATTCCTTTCTTATATAGTCTACTTGAGCACCCAACTTTCCATCCAAAAAGGATTTTTTTTTTAAATTTTCAAATGCCTATTCTCACACCGCGTAGGGGGATTAAATAAAATATTATTTTAATTATGAGAGAACCCACTTTATGAAATAATTTAAGTGGTCACATTATGAAGACATAAAAAAGTAAACACACTTAAAGGTTATAAATTCATTTCCCTAATCCCACAAGAAATAAGAAATGGGTGTATAGATCATCATGGGAACTTACTGAGAAAAGAAACATGATAATTGTTGAGGACCACTTGATGAGCTTCATGGTTTCCAATTTTTCACCATCTTCAATCTACGCTCTAACAATCACTAAATTCCTCTAAATGAAGAAAATAGCCTACAAATATCATTTTATAGTCATGAAGGTCACTATGAAATTATTTAATAGATTTTTCCCATCACTTACAAGGTTTAACTCCCAATTTCCTCTTTCATTCATCATATTTTCCATTTCTCTTG
The DNA here is from genome assembly GCA_007258455.2 of Sequoia sempervirens. NCBI lineage: Eukaryota > Viridiplantae > Streptophyta > Pinopsida > Cupressales > Cupressaceae > Sequoia > Sequoia sempervirens. The sequence continues at coordinate 28,475 of VDFB02056154.1, forward strand.
TTTGAATAACATTCTTGGATAATAAGGTTGTTACTCAAACTAGTCTCCCCAAGTTTGATGATGAAGGATCCATTATTCTCTTATTGAAACAAATCCTTGATGTGCATTTTCACTAGCTTCAAAACACTATAATCACTAATGTCCTAATCTATTGGCATGGCATGCACCCTAAGGAATTTGCTTGGGAAATTTCTTTCCTTCCCTTTAGATTTGAGGAATAATATTTTCAAGGTGGAGGGGATGTTAGGGCTATTTAGTCCTAACTCTTTCTTATTGTAATAAAGGATTTAGATGCATATGCTTTATAAGTGACCACTTAAGCTATTTTGAATAATCACATGTGTGCTTGGGGAATATTAGTTAGCTTGAATAGAATTAATATAAATAGAGTTTGTAGTCTATTGTTTGAGTATCCATGAAATCATATTGTATAGAGCATTTTTCAAAGGAGGCTATCTCTTCAAAGACGCCCACAATATTTTAAATAAAAAAATTTATTCATTACAATAATATTTTTGTGTTTCAATTTTAATACTTATTTTTCATTATTTCACATGTTTGGCTAATTTTTAATAGGAAGGATCATTATAGAGACACAAATTTTCTAAGTTGAAACTATTATAGAATACCCTCAAAAAAATATTTCAATCATTGTAGACTATCTACCAAAGAACCACAATGATCACCTAATGTGACCAAGCTAAAATATATTATTAACATACATTGCCAATTGTTTACAGTGTCTCCATATAATATCACCTTGCGTCAATATATCATACTACTAGTGCAAGACCCTAAGTGTTTGACCCTCTCTCTACCTAGACCCATGTTGTTGGTATCCCAACAAGATACTAGCACTATGCCTCCTCTTGTTTCCATGGTATGTAACTATGTTGTTAGTCCCATGCTTGAAGCAAAGAGATTTCCCTAAGGTTCATGCTGAACTCTCATAAAAAAATGTATGCAGATAATCACATAATTGGGCCAACATATAGGAACCCCAAGCAAACAATATTTATTGCTCATCCACCTCTCTACAAATCTAGATGAGACCAAATATTATGAATTTGTTACCATCTAGTCAAATAAGAATCCTAATATAAGAAGTATCCATGTGTGCCCTTAAGATTAATCACCAAGTTCAACCTCACTATAGGGCACATCACCCTACTAGTACCTCTTGTGCCATGTACATGCATGTTAAAGAATGGACCTACATGATGACATCTAATGGGACCCATGTTACTTTATAAGGACTCATATATCCTCTTATGTTTGAATATAATTTAAGTCCCATGCATGTTTGTGAATGCTATATACTTTGAGATACATGATCAATCTAGGATTCACATGTACCTCAAAGTGGCCTAGCAAAATGTGATGGTGAAATTTACATACCCTTGTCAATTTCTATTTAGTTTTACATTCATTATGAGAAAATGACTTAATACAATTACATATTGACAAATGTCATACTCTTATGCAAATTTGGGCTTCTTGCCCCTATTGTTACGAACTTATTTACACACATTTGGCCACATCCCTTATCCATGCCTTATTTATATCTATGTATATTTCCATATTTCTCTCATTAATACTATCAATCCTCAAAGTAAAGAAAACAACAATGAATTAGGCAAGATAAGAACTAGGTGTATGCATTGTCCTAGATCAAATTTGTGCCCAAAAATTAGATGCATTCCTACATAAGTGTGCCATACCCACAAACTCAACCCAACTTAGAGTGCAAAGACTATTCCAAATTTGAGGTGGGGTTCAAATAGAGACATACCACTTCTAGCTCCAAAACATTCAAATTTTAATGTCTATAGTTTATTTATGCATCATCTTTTTACCTAGAGCTAAGTGTTTTAACCCTCTCATTTACTTTTCACTATTAACATTTAATGTTTTACCATTTCTAATATCTATATCTACAACTCTATTATCTAAATTAATTAGTTGCTTGTTGAACATAGTTTAATTAATTTCAATCTAGATAATGTATTTAAGAAAAAAAAAATTCTTTTACAATAATAACTTTTAATATGATAATGAAATCTTCCCCACCTTTAAAAAATAAGATTAAAAAAACTATTTAATATAAAAAACAAATAAAGCACGAGATCTCTCAAATAGAATCCTATAAGCAGGTCAATGTGGAACTAAATAATGGAGGAAGAGGATGGCGGCTTGGGTGTTATCATCAAGTCAAACACTAATGCCTTCATCCAAGACGTTACTGATGGAAGTCCAGAAAAGTTTCTTTCCATTTCCCTAATAATTTATATATGTTTTTAGCCTGTAATCCAGGCTAAGTTCAAACTAAACCATACTTTGCCCATCTACTTATATATATTATATATTAAATGTATGAAAATTGTTCCTTACTGTTGTCTCAGATGCCTCTTGAGATTATTTATATTCCTTGTTGAGCCTAATGTGTGGATTGAGGCTTGGGCCACTGCAAATCTACCCACCAACTAAAGCGCCAGCACCAGACAGTCAATTCTGAAAACGTCCAAAACTAAAATTTAAAGGGAAGGAAGGCCAGGACAAAACATGGGTGTGGATATTTGGAAGCATATATACTTAACTTCAGCTGAGTAGGTAACATAACATGTCGTGCTAAGTTAGTAATTTGAATGATTGAAGTTTCCTTTTCACAATACCCACTTTGAGACTTGAACCATTCATCACAAATAATCTAAACACAAACGTAACAACATACTTCTTTTCTGAAAACATTAGATATCCAATGACAAACGTAACCAGTTTGATTAAATGATCAATGCTTTTCCAAACAATAATATCAACAAGAAGAAGCAGTAATTCTGTGCAGGGCAGGTGAGATATGTGCGGTCCTTTCCCATTCAACGTCCATGGCAACTGTACTTTCAATTTCATTTTAAATGACTTTCTGTATGGGGCAGTAAGAAAAAGATAAAATTATGTGGTTTTGTGCTTACGTATTGAAAATGACCGATATCGTCGAGATCAGAGCCATTGTAATATTATACATGATCTCCAGTCGACGTGAAGGTTAAGTCGACTTGTGAAAAGGACGTGAGTTCATGCAATATTTCAATATGCAAGACTGTGATGTTTACCTGGCGTGAAAAAAAATATATTGATTAAAATTAAAAAATTTCAAAACAAACCTGAGTGTAGCAGTATGATGTCTTATGTTATAGAGAAACCCACTGTTATTAACATGAGAGACTGTACCAAAGGGAGATTTAGAGAAATTATTGCACAATAAAAACGTTGAGAAGTTATTATAAAAGTCTGAGAAATCATGAGTTTAAAGTCAGATAAATCATCAGTTTCTGTATATTTCAGACATTGAAATTGGAAAGAAAACAATTACATGGTATCAGACATATTACAATGTTTTATGACAATGACAAACTTGGTGGCCTTTTTCACAAGCATTTTGGCTTGAATTTATGTACACGTCCTTTGGGCATTAATTAGAAAGAATCATGGTCTCTGAAGCTCCAGAACGACTCAAGGTCCACTGGAGGAGGAGCTGCAGAAGATTGATCCACTTGATCAAATGATCTATTCAGTTGTATGTCTTCATTCAAGTGATCTGTACTCAGACATTGGGCAGCACAATCTACCTGTTGATCAATATTGTTGCTATTACCTGTCTGCTGATCAGTGTCGTTGACCCACTGTATAGGGCTAGAATTAGTTGTTTTGTCTAATGCTTTATCATGGAGTGCACCAAAAGTAGAAGATGATGATGGGTCCATTAATAGGCTAGACTGGCCTGGGAAAAGGGTCCTGAGCATTGTGGAAGGAGGAGGAAGATTAAAGGAGGGATTGTATGAAGAAGAAGAGAAAGGAATGGGTGGATTGAACAAGAGGGGTGGAGGCAATGGAAATGGCAAGTGTGGATGTTGCATTATCATGTTTGGACGTAAAGCTGTAGACATGGCGTTCATACTGTTTACGTTCATGTTCATCCTTGGATCATTCAGCATCATGTTGAGCTTGATGAATCTGGTCATCTCTGACAGTTGATCAGATGAACAAGAATCGGAATTGTTAGTTCCTTGCTGCTGCAATTGAGATTGCCCCATGAAATTATACACACTGTTGTTGTTGTTAATGTTGTAGTCCATTGCTGAGGAGAAGCAGGACACATGATCAGCCTTTGAAGAAGTACCTGTCTCGTTTTCTATAGAATCAGTAGGTGTTCCTTGGTCATTCAGTGCATTTGTTGCATTGTATGGAGATTCCAGCAGTGATGGCAAAGAAGGAGATCCTGGCATATCAAGATATGCGTTTCTGTTCATCAGACCTATTGTGCTCATCTTCTTACCTCCTGCATTCTTCTGAAAGATCCTGCACACCACCCATTCATCCTGCACATCCCAACAGAACATTTGTTTCTAAGATTAGTCTGACAAAGTACATAACAATAACCTAAAGAAAATATAAATTTGAATCCTATGGGATGTCATGAAGCAAGTGAGTACTCGAGTACTAACTATGTGTTTTCTTCTTGTCCACTAGTGAACATGAATAGTTTTATTGGATTAAATTATAAACTGATGAAAAAAAATATATATATATATATTCTTCTATTCATTCAAATCTGAGTTACCTTGCAGTTTTTGGGAAGGCGGTGGTATGAGAATTTTCCTTCTAGGCGATATTCATGCATGACCCAGTTGGTTTTCTCTCCCTTGGGGGCCCTTCCCTTGTAGAAAACTAAGGTCTTCTTCATTCCCACAAGTGCAGAGGTTCTCGAATTGAAAATTTCCCTATCTTTTCCTGTTGTTTTCCAGTACCCGGCCTCTGTGGCTCTGTTAGTGCGAAGACCCGTTGGGTACTTTCTGTCCCTCAGGCTGAAGAAGTACCATTCCTTTTCTCCCATCTTAGCCTTCCCTGTTACACCACACACTGCATTAAACTCAAACGTTATCGTATTCTATAAAGAATGGTAACAAAAGCCAAGGACTCTTTTTGTAAATTTTGAACGGTAGGTTTAGTTTTTCCTTATCTGCAGGAGACCAAGTAAAACAAACATATACATACGTATGAAATTGTTTTAAGCTAAAGTTAATCGCTTAGAAAAAACCCTCTACTCTCAACCACTCTCAGCAAACACAAACTTCAAAAGAATCAATTGAATCCTGCTTACTAACATCCTTTTTCATACCTACATCATGTGTAACTGGTTTTAGGTTATATTATAACTCAGCTTTCTCTGGTAATTATATTATGATCTAGAATTAGAACTTTTATATTACAACATTGCCTCTGCCTTAATGTATTGACAGGAAAATCTGCATAAAAAGTGCCTCAGCTTTTCTTAGCTTTCTCAAACTTTAACTTTCCCTTCACAAGTACTTATAGTTTTTTAACGAGAAGACACATCAACACTTCATCCTCCGCCTGTATTGGGCTTGACACTCAAAACTTATAAAACCAACATAAACAGCTCCTAAGCTAGAATCCAACCCAAACCAATTCCAATTCAAACTAAACAGCTCAGTTGCAATTCGACCTATTTCAATCTTTTTTTGTTGTTCCAAGCCAAATGCATTCAATTAACACAGCTGCTATTCAAACAAATCAATCTCACCAAAGTTTTCCACTAACAGCCGATTTTCTTATGAATGATCTCAATAAACCCAATGTGTTTGACCTAATTCTTAGCTGGTACTCCATTCTTCTGATTATAACTGCACAAAATATGGAACAAAAACCCAAACATAATCCTCTCTCTAATACAACACACACAGACACAAACACTCTTATGAATATATTCAAAACAATAATCTGGATGGCATTCAAAAACAGTAATAGAGAATTATATATTAGGTGTTCATGTACCTGGAAGATCCCAAGGTTCACACTTGTTCAAATCCACCTCTGTGATTGCACGTCCAGAAAAGCTGCCATCCAGAATCTTTTTTGTTAGATAATAAGTAACCAGCTCCTCATCGGTGGGATGGAATCTAAACCCAGGAGGCAAATCCTCACTCTTTTCTTCCACCTGCATATTATTATTGTTGTTGTTACTACTGCTACTCATCACATTCAACGAGTCCATAACTAACCAAAGTGCTCTCAGCAAACCCACACCCACAAATCAAACCAAACTTTTAATCTCACGTCCCATTTGCTTCACAACAAACCACTTCTTTAAAATCCCAACTGCACCAAAAACAAACTAAATTCTTGTACCCTTCTGCCAAGCCCACATATTTAGAAAGCCCAGTGTGCAGCAAAGAGGGACAAATTAAATTCAAGCTAATCCACTCTGCTTCTGTCCTCACTGCAGTCCAAGTACAGAGCCACCACAGAGGAACAGAAAGGAGTTTGACCCTGACCACACTTGCATATAGCTCAAATCAAGCCATGTACCCTAAACCTGACACCCACTGTATATATACTCATTAATTGATGATGGATACAGGCAAAGCAGCAGGGATATTAAGAGAAAAATGCACAGGAGCTGCAATCACACATAAATATAGTACAAGACTACAAGGCAATCGGGGTCCCTTGGAACAGAAGCCTCTCCAATCAAACCGTGAATACCAAGGCAAAATAAGCCTCCATCTAACCAACATTTTAAAAATCTCTTTCTTCCTTCCTTTCTATAGTCCAATACGAAATTGGGCAGAGCTGCCCAACCCATCTCCATCTCCTCCTCCTCCTCTTCAGACCAAACTCTCTCCTACCATCCACACGTCATCTCAGGATCCAGCGGCCTGTGTTCGCCCAAATCACCGGCCCCACTCTACGTCCAGTATCTCGCCACGTCCTCCATCTCCGTGTCACTGACAATCTCCGTCCGTTGACCCCCACCCCATGACGTTATCTGCCGCTGTATTACAGCTGTTGTAAAGCAGGATTTGATGGTCCCTAACACAGAACGCCCTGTCCCGCGATTTTCTCAACCTCCATCAATTATAATACCCCTTCAATTTTTTTTATCCTTCTCCTTCCTTTCCTCCTTTTGGGCTTTTTGTTTCCCCAACTTATTTAATCCCCACCCATTAAAAATACTCATATTGACTTTGGGCCTGGTTAGGTTGCAGGAGATTCACACCTGTTCTCTTGTCTTTTCTGTATTCCCCATCATTTTAACCTACACGTGGCCTTCATAGACCCTACCCAATCATACCCTACAACACCTCTGCAATTCATCCAATTAGCCATGTGATTAATGGTTAATCATCCTCTTTTCCAGGGTTCTTTTACGTGTGATTCATAATCTATCTAGTTAGTTTTCACCTTCCCTCTCACATTTTCTCCCGCCTGATTTGCCGGGATATACATAAGTAACCACTCTTCTACTGTCAAATCTTTTGCGTCAACTTTGCCTCACCGTAACATACCAAACCAAATAATTTGGTTTCATAAAGCATTAGCAAATCGGGCTTTTTTCATGCTCGCCGTCAAACTCCATTAGGCTTCCAGTTTGCAGGTAGACACCTCTATTTTGACTATGGACCTCCTCCCATACACAGGCTTGTACGTAACCATAGTTTTGAACGTTTATTTCACTTTACTATTATAATTTATTATAGCAATTTGCAAAGAATTTTTGGTTTCAGGAATTTAATGTCTTATAATACTTTTAATATGACCATGTTTTGAAAATGAGATTTTCTCATATAATTGTCAACAATATAGGATTTCAATATTGATTGGTATTTTTAATTATTGGGGATCTATTTTGAGTATCAAGTAATGTAGTTAATGTAATAAAATATTGTGGAGTCGAAGTATTACATTGCTTAAGTTGTAATATTATCTTTAAATATGATCGCTTTGATTTATTAAGGTCATACATATGTCCAAAACAAGTCAAAACATATTGGACAAATTAGTATTCAAAAAAATGAAAACCATAAATAGTAAACATTTGAATCTAATAGATATAATGTTTGGAAATGGATGTGACTCAAACTCTATTATCAAAAACATAGAATGAGACTCAAACTCATTAGACACATTTACACTCCACTAAATTTTGTTTTTTTTTAAAACTTGTCATTACTTAACAAATCAAAACACTATAAATATCAAATACATGTTTTTCATTGAATAAATTTGATTGACATGTATTCCAATAACCATATTTATTATATTGTTAATGATAAAATAAATAAAACATCATGGTCTTAAATCAAAGTGAGTTAGAATGCTTCCTACATAAAATTGTTTTAGAAATTTTTTAATTGAATCAAAATTATAAATCTTCACTAAATGAAAACTATAGGTATTTACTAACAAATACAAATATCAACATTTATCTTTCAAAGGATTTCCCCCAACTTAATGCGAAAAGAGAGGATATTTATAGTGTCCTTGGGATTGCAAGGGATGGTGTGGTTGATCAATTCAAGGTCACCAAATGGTTTTTGTAGAACTCAATCAAATTAATATCAAGTTGTGCTGAATGAAAAATAGGCTGACTCTAAAGGGGAGCATAGAGTACTCTCAGGGAGAATGAAGAGGAGAAAGAGCTCCATCTACTTGGTTACTCTAATGAAGAGTCAACTTGAGAGCCGCATTAAGGAGATGGGGGAGAAAATGCAATAAGTTAACCAGAATTTGGAAAGACTTATCAAGATTAGCTAATGCACTATCCACAACATTGTTGAATGAATCTAGATTTTGTCTAAGAAGCTGAAGGATCTCAAAGAAGAGAAATTGTTTGGTACCATTAATGTTGGGGAGAAGACCAATGGTGATAACAAGGTTAAGGGTAAACATGTTAGCTCTACTCAACAGGGGCCAAGTGCTAGAACTTGTGGCAAGAAGAAGTCTTTTGAAGATAAAATGAAAGAATTGTTGAATTTGGTTGACCTTCACCAAATCTTTTAGAATAGGAGCTGGAAGTAGCCAATAATCTCAAAGAGTTATAATAGTTTCTTTGTTGTTGATTTCTCTTTTTTGTTGTGCTTCTCTTGCTTGTATGCTCATGGTTGGTTGTTGGTTGTCATTGTTTATATTTTAAGCAACATTTTTTACTAAGGTTTCAGGTCTCTCCAAAACCTATTTTACCCTTAATAAAAAGCAAATACAAATATCAAATCAATAACATGCAAATTATATTTACATTTTTACAAAGATGATGTCATCATAAAATTAAAAATTAGATATAAACAAGGGTTAAATATAATAGTGAGTCTTGAGTATCAAAAAAATTATGTTTTTTACATTTGTTATTTCTTAAACACTACCTCCAAATGCTAAAGAAGGGAATTCCATCTATTTAGAAAAGATGTGAATAACTATAATTCTTTATATTTACAATACACATAATGTTATGCCTTTGATGTGATATAGTGAATATATAGGATTAAAAATAATATTAGATTCATATCATAATCTCTATCATAAATCAAATAAAAAGTATGCATAGGGCTTTGTTATCTAGTATCCAAATTAGGAATCTAAGAATGAGTCATTCCTAAAGTATCAAGGATCCTAAAAGTTTGATGCTTGAAATCATAAATAAAAATAGGGCACTAAATGAAATAAAAACTGCTTAAGCATGTCTAAGAGATTTTATACTAAAATAAATCCAAATTTTGATTCAAGGAAGCTAGAGCAATCCAAGCCACTAAGGTATGGAAGTTAGGGGGAACTCATACCAAGTACCAAAGTAAGGGTATGCCTAAACATTTGATCCTAGAAAATAACATAGCATAAAAATTTAGGGTCTAGTCCTTGAAGATACTACATACCAAATGCCCAAACAAACTAGTGAATAAAGTTGCAAACTTGAGAAAAGAGATAGTGAAAAACTATTAGGGATTAGACTTCAAGGGTACCATTGTTGTAGTTCTCCTTATGACTCTTTTTCCCAATAAATTCTTAAGGTTTTTGGTTTCTCCATTTTAGTAGGAAAATATCCCACAAAAATCACAAAAAAATTGACATTTCATGCTCCCCTCATGGCTCATCAATAATAACTAATATTAGAAATCTTACCTAGGCCATCTTTCATGATGCTACTCTTCTAGAACTTGCATTAACCATCTTCATTCATGCTTTAGTCAAAATCAAAGCTAAAAAAATCCAAAACTAACTAAGTTTTGGACTTATTGGCCTTTCAGGCTTTCACTTACTCTCTTAACTATTTTCATCTCTTTCAACTTCTAAGTTCGCCTTGCTTAAATAATTTGAGAATATTCTAACTTGTATAGAGTTTTTTTATGTTTTGGATCATTAGTGATCCCCTTAATCATTTGCATGCCTTAAAGTTTCCCCAACCCCTTGAAGTTGAAGTCCTTGAAGAAGCTTCTAAGTGTTAGTCTTGTTGGGGTTTTGAGCCTTCGGGTTTTCAGTGTAATCTTCACCTTCATCTTCTTAAAATTATGTTATAAGGGACATGTATGAAACTTGATCCCCAATAAAGGAAATATTGCATAGAAGCCTATGTTTGAGGATTTTTAGGGTTTCAAGGATCATATTTTCTTAATGTCTTTCTGTATGTGGTAGATGTTTCTACTAGAGCTTGATGTTTGAAATCTCCCATTCACAATTTTCCCATCCTTTCATCAATTTTCATACTTTGGATTTTATCCTTAATCTCTTTGTTCTTTAACATGTGTTAAGCATCATTCTTGATCTTTGAATACTAACTTCTCCCTTTCACCTATATTCTTCCAAATATTTTCACTAACATTTTAGACTTTTGGCATCCCTCTTCCTCTACTTCAATAGGTGATAGGCGACATTTATGATGCTCAATAGAAGCAGTATTTTGGGGTTTAGAATTAATTGGTATTTTTAATTATTAGGGATCTAAGAAGTTTGAATTTTGAGTACCAATTAATTTAGTTAATATAATAAAATATTGTGAAGACGAAGTATTTACAATGCTTAAGTTATAATATTATCTTTAAATATGATCACTTTGATTTATTAAGGTCACACATATGTCCATAACAAGTCAAAACATATTGGACAATTAATATTCAAAAAGAAGAAAACCATACATAATAAACATTTGAATCTAATTGATATAATCTTTGAAAAGGGATGTGACTCTAACTCTATTATCAAATACATAGAATGTAACTCAAACTCATTAGACACATTTAGACTCCACTAATTTATTTTTTAAAAACTTGTCACAACTTAACAAATCAAAACACTATAAATACCAATACATGTTTTTCATTGAATAAATTTGATTGACATTTATTCCAATAACCATATTTATTATATTGTTAATGATAAAATAAATACAACATCTTGGTCTTAAATCAAAGTGAGTTAGAATGCTTCCTACATAAAATTGTTTTAGAAAATTTATAATTGAAGCAAAATCACTAAATAAAAACTACAAGTATTTACTAACAAATACAAATATCAACTTAATAACATACAAATTATATTTACATTTCTACAAAGATGATTTCATCATAAAATAAAAAATTAGATATAACCAAGGGTTAAATATAATAGTGAGTATTGAGTATCAAATAATTTTTTTTAATTTTTTATTTCTTAAACACTACCTTCAAATGCTAAAGAAGGGAAATCCATCCATTTAGAAAAGATATTAATAACTATTATTCTTTATATTTACAATGTACATAATTTTATGCCTTTGATGTGATATAGTGAATACATAGGCTTTAAAAATCATATCCGATTTGTATCATAATCTCTATCATAAATCAAATTAAAAGCACACAAAATAGGGCGTTGTTATCTAGTATCAAAGTTGGGAATCTAAGCATGACTAATACCTAAAGTATCAAGGATCCTGAAAGTTTGATGCTTGAAATCATAAATAAAAATAGTCCACCAAATGAAATAAAACTTGCTTAAGCATGTCTAAGAGATTCCATACTAAAATAAATCCAAACTATGATTCAAGAAAACAAGAGCAATCCAAGCCATTAAGGGATGAAATTTAGGAGGAACTCATACCAAGTACCAAAGTAAGGGTATGCCTAAACATGTGATCCTAAAAATAACATAGCATACAAATTTGGGGATTATTCCTTGAAGATACTACATACCAAATACCCAAACAAACTGATGAATGAAGTTGCAAACTTAATAATAGAGATAGTGAAAAACTATCCAAGATTAGACTTCAAGGGTACCACATTATACCAAGTGCAAAGAAAAAAGGAAGGATAAAAATATGACTTTGAAAGATATTGAACAACACTAAGATTTGGACACCAAGGAGTGCTTGAAATAAGTACTCAAGAATGACTACCTACAAAACTATGATCTTGAAAGATAGTGAAGGGGTTGGGGAACAAAATTTAGAGATCTACTAAAAGAAAAGTAAACAAACATAAGTAAGACAAAAAATACAACTTTGAAAAAAGAGAATAATTCCAAATGTAGGAGTCATAATTTGGGGGAACACATAACACCTACATATATAAAGCATAATGAATGCATCTATGGTTTAAGGGATATCAACTCCTTCAAAAAAAAATTCTTTGACAGTGGTATATTTTTACAGTTTGCATTTTTGTAAAATTCATGTACATAATAGTTTAGTTTTTATGCTTCCCAAGAAGTGTTTTTCTACACTCTACATTCTCCTTAAGAGAATCTATGATCCGAATGTTTGTTTTTTCCTCCAAGTGCAAGCCTACACATGTTGTTGTGTCCTATTTGTTTTGAGGTATGCTAATTGTTTCACTTCACCTTATGAATTTGTTTCCCAATGAATGCTTAAGGTTTCTAATTTCTCTATTTTTAGCAAGAAAACATCTTGTATAAATCACCAAAATATTGGAATTTCATGGTCCACCAAAAATAACTAATCTGAGAGATCTTACCTAGACCATCTTGCATGATGTTACTCCTCTGGACCTTGCATTAACCCTCTTCGTTCATGCCTTAGTCAAAATCCAATCGAAAAAAAATCCAAAAAGTTACTAAGTGTTGGACCTATCAAGATTTTGGGCTTTCACTCTCTTAATTATTTGACATCCCTATCGACTTTTGACTTTTCCTTAGAAGCTATAGATTTAATCATTCGCCAATGATCCCCTTAATCGATGATATTCTACGTATAGAATTTATCAATCTTTTGGGTTGTTAATGATCCCCATAATCATCTACATGACTTAAATTTTCCTTGACCCCCAAAGTTTGAGTCCTATAAGAAGCTTCTAAGTGATAGTCTTGTTAGGGTTTCAAGCCCTTAGGTTGTTAGCTTTATCTTTACCTTCATCTTCTTAAAAGTTTGTCGTAAGTGACATGCCCAACTTTTGATACCCAACAAAGGAAATAATATATAGATGCTTATGTTTTAGGGTTTTTAGGGTTTCGAGGATCATATTTTCTTGATGTCTTTTGGTGTGCGGTAGATGTTTCTCTTGAATTTTGATGTCTAAAATATCCCCTTTGCAATTTTCCCAAGTGCTTTCATCGAGTTTTGGCCTTTGGGTTTTCTCTTTAATTTTTTTCTTCTTCAATATGTGATAAGAATAATTCATGTTCCCTAAATACTAACTTCTCCCTTTCACCCTATATTATTCCAAATATTTTCACCAAAAATTTGGACTTTTGGCATCCCTCTTCCTCTCCTTCAATAGTTGATAGGAAACATTTTTTATATTCATCAAAAGCTCATTATTTTGGGGTTCAGACTTTCAATGTTCTTCATTTTCTTATTCTTTAAAGTAGGTGGTAAGCCATAGCCATAAATCTTGATTCCCAATGCTTAGAAGAGATCTTCTCTTTGGGGTTCCAAGATCATGGTGTTCTTCTCTTTGAATTTCCAACAAGCATTTCCTAGTAGGCCTGACACACAACACCTGACAAAAGTAGTATTTCAAGGTTGCAAATAATTTAATTCTTTACCCATTGGTTTGTTGGTAGGTTCAAGCTCAAAGTTTTGATGATACTCCTAGGAAGTGTGTTTTCAAACTCAAAGATACCATTAATGGTCAACAACTCTTGTCAAACATCTAATCTAAACTTCTAAGGCTAAAAAAATGGAATTTAATGCATTTGAGCATGGATCCAAGATGAGAAAGGTTCCCATACCTCATTTATTATTTGTAGGTGTCTCTTTTTCCAAAATTACATACTTAGACCAAGGATTTTATGGGTGATCTTTCCTCCAACACTCAAACTCAAAAATTCATATATAATAGTATGTGATGGATACATAGAGATGTCTTATCTTGCCTACTTGGTTGCCCAGATCATATTAAAATGGAAACCTATTTGCACTTATTTTGTCTTAGCTAGAGGTTAGAGTTTGCGCCCAAAATCCCATGCTTTGGTATGAATTTATTTGTTTCCTCTCTCAAGAATAAAGCCTCTAAGGTTCATTTTTAAAGGGTTTCTTTTATTTTTCTTCTAGAGATATTTGCATTTTGGTAACTCTTATTTTGTAAAATAAGCTCCATGCCTCTGGACCAATAAAGATTTGTATTTTCACCTCTTCTCACTTCTTACACTCTATGTGAATCTTACTTTCTTTTTTGTTTGAATGACATTTTTTTATTTTCTATGTTTTTATGTTGTGTTAAACCTATTTTAAGGATCTTACTATAGATGTCTCTCTTCCCCTTTAGCACTTTTCAAGCCCCAACCTCCATACACACCTCTAGGATTTTATAGAATACAGACTTGTATGAGTTTTACTGGTAATTTTCATTGATTCCCTATATTATAATGGGTAGGAAGAAACTAATTTAATCTAGGTGCATTACCAACCTTCCCTTTCATGCATTTCTTCTTACTCTTTTCCCTAGAAATTAACAAAATAGGATTAGTTATATATGTTTATGTAGTGTTGAGTTGGTCCAACACTTTTTCATATAGGTTAGAGAGGAATTCAGCCTCCTCTGAAGGTTTGATCTCATCTGCAAGGTCCCACACCTTGATATCATTCCCATGTTTCAATAAAATGTTGGACAACAAGTTCAAAAAGGTGTGATTCTTATCGATAATAGATATTAATTGTGATATGTGAAATACGTCAACTCTAATTTCATTGCAACTAAAAATTAAAATAAATATATAAGCAAGATTCCACACAAAATGATAAGTTAATAGACATTCTATCCACACCATTATTGATAATAATAATAATAGGGTGATCCCACAATAGTGGTTTACAATTTTTGGCCAAATTGGACACTGAAATTATTATTTTTAACTAAATCTTCACTTTCGGGTACCTATAGCGGCTAAACCGTGAGGAATTTGAAGATGATGCAAACTAGAGTCTCGTGAAATTTTGTCTGTAGATTCTAAATATATTTTTTTCAAAAGTTTTGGAATCAGTTTGCACTTCTTTTTCCATCTCCCACGAAAACTAGTTTTTTTCAGAAAACAACATTTTTAAAAAGTGACGCACATTGTATAACGCATAACTTTTTTTCCATGAAGGATAAAATTCTAATTCTTTCGAATTTAGATTTGTAACTCTGATATCTAGTCCTTCCACTTGGTTATATAGTTTTTTATTGAATATTTTTTCTTTAATCAATTTTCAAAGTCAAACCAATTACAATTTAGACATAGCATGACCGTATAATGCGTAACTTTTTTTGTATATATCAAAAAAATTTATTTTTTTTGGATCAAGGACTTCAATATCTGGTGCACACATATTTTTCAAAAAATAAATTTGATAATCTGCTATTTTTCCACATGTGTAGAATAGGTACCTTCATTTTCGATGAAAATCATATGTTTAATAAAAATTAAAAAAAAATACATAATTAAACCAAAACATATTAAAATTATATTCATTGGATAGCTTGTTTTGAGGACTACCTGATTCCAGTTGGGTTTGTGAAGTCTCTGCCATTTTTATGTTCAAACCAAGCTCTGAAGTGAAAAAAGAAAATTGTGTTTCAGGGGGAGAATGAGGAATAAGGGGGGTTTGTACGAACCCCTAAGGGTTCAAGTGAACTCCTAGGGGTTTGCTTGAACTAGGGTTCACTCAAACCCTAGTTCGAGAGAACCACCCTTCAATATACTTTTTCCTTTTTTTTTTTTGGGCAGGAAATGTGAGCACAGTAATTAATGGGTTCGTTTGAACCCTTGTTCAGGCGAACCTCTTTTGGGTTCGGTCGAACTTGTAGGTTCATTTGAACCCCTAAAACCAATTTTTTTTCCATGGGGTCATTTTTTCTCAGTTTTCCTTCCTCCATCAAATTGTAAACCACTATTGTGGCTTCACCTAATAATAATAATAATAATACAAATCTTGTTCCTAGGTGTCTACCAATACACATCCAAGCCCCTACAAGCTCTGGGATGATTAAAATAAGGTAAGGACATTAATACAATCTAAAAATGTATTTTTAAGTATGTAGTGAAGCTTATGGAACAAATCACCACATGCACAGCATGATTCCTTTAGAAGTTGTTTCACATAGCACTTGGAAGATCATACATGTATGATTGGGATGAAATTTTCCATTCTAAACCACAATGGCTGACAATAATTATTGGTAAATAATAATTCAAAATGTATGATTCCACATTATAGGTCAAACACAAGATTAATTCCCACACATAGAAGTTTGTGTAGTTCCTCTCACATTTGCATTATTTTTTTCATATTTTGGGACTTGATTCATATATTGATACTTGTATATTTGATTTAGGATCTTATTTGTATCATCATTATTTTGTACTGGCATCAGTATTGGATCCACCTTTCAATTCAATTATATAATTATTATGTTATGATGGATTGCACTTATTATGCACGTGTGCTTGGATGATTGTTTTATGGTTATGTTGTATACCCCATTTGGAAATCGTATGTGCTTCAAATATTATGTATATGCATAGGTATGCTTGATGTGCATTGATTGGATATAGATACAAGGATTTTTTCCACCTAACTTCACAAGTTTGTGTTATCCCCAATGATGGTTATATGGGCGATGTCACATTGGCCATTTTCTTTTACCTTACTCATCATACTCAATTTGAGTGTGACTCCCTATTTATTTTTCCATGTCGACTTGGAGGCCATCTTTGGTATGCTTCTAGAAATTGTAACCTAGTGATTGTATAGTAAATGTGTGATTTGATATCTTGTTTAAATTTTGAATACCATAAATTTAATTTGAATATATGCTTATATGGATTTAATTTGTAAATTTAAATGCAAAGTGTTAATTAGTAATAGATTTAAATGTTTACTTGGGTTTTGGGGGAAATTGAGGGAAATGAAATTTAAATAAATATAAAATAAATTTATATTATTTTATTTAAAAGTTCAAAAAGAGGGTAAATAGGAAAAAGGTCTTTCTTCTATGTTTATGGGTATTTTGTGAAGAAATTGTATGTGGATAAAACCCTGTACTCTTTAGAAATTTTGTTTTTTGGATTGTGGGAGAAAGTTTGGAGGCAATTAGATGACATTGGATGCATTATAATAGGAATTGAAAGGGGAGTGCTCTTGTAAATGGATTCATGCATTCATGATGTGTATGGTGAGAGTTCATCGTTTTGAATTTTGGAAATTTTTGAGGTAATCTTCTAAATTATTTCCAATTACTCATTGGTTTCCATTTTGAAATGGTAGAGTAGGATTAGGGGAGTGTTAAAAAATCCCAATAATTTTCATTTCATATATTTCTATGTTGTAGATTTAATTTCATAGATTTATTTTTGAAATTTCTCAAAAAAATGGTTATAGTGACCAATTTTTTGAGAAATGATGGAAATGTGAAACTTATAGTTAATAATCGGAATTGGGAGCTTTTTGCACTAAAGGGTATTGTTAGAATTTTAATTTTTGAAAAATTTTAATTTGGAGAAATTCCAAGCTATAATTAATGGTGTTTTGAAGAAATTCCTAGTTTTTGGTAATTTGAAAATTCAAGAATTTTGAAAGTTTCAAGTGAATTATGATGTTTTACAATGCATGAATGAAGGTGTAATTCATGAAATATTGAAACAAATCTTGTAAAAACATGTTATGAAATTTGGTTGAAAAATAAAATTGTGTATTTTTTTGTGCAACACTCGTTGGAGGGTGTGATGAGCTCAGGAAGTAGCTATTAGAGAGTGTTACGGGAGTGGCTCCCAATCTATACCCATCCCAAAGTGTCTTTTAGGCTGATCATGGGTTGGGATTTATCTAATCAAGTGAAAACTAATGAAACAAAGCTAATTAATTAATAAAGATAATGGATTCCCCTCTCATGCATTGAGTGCTTGCAAACACTAAGGATGTTTAGGAATACATGCTAGGTTAGGTATCCTGGTTCTTGTAAGGTAAATTATCCCCATCTCTATGAGAGGATTAATAGATTCCACATGATTCCATACTAATGAGCATCATGATAACACTCCTTAACTAGCTCTCTAAGATCTAGTCTAGGTAGAGTAGTTTGAGTAGCACCTAAAAGAAGTTGTGATTACTTTCTATGTTGGTGTTGGATTAATTTCATTCTTGCATTCCATGTATTCTTTGTCTCTTTTGTGATTGTATACTCTTCTCCCCATGTATCTTATGTGACTATGATTGGGCCATGTGACTATCCCCTAGAATAGTGGGGTGAGCCTACATGTATCACATGGGCAGGTGGTGTGGTAACCACCATTGGGGACCAAATATTCGAGGATCGAGATTGATCATTGTACCATGCTCTAATTATAGTTTTATTTTATGCAATTAGATACTTTTATTTAAATACAAAATGATATATTTAAAGGACATTTGAGTCCTACTTGATGTAATTGTAATAATATGATTTATTGGACCTATCATTGAGATGGATTGTAACCAAAAAGATAATGGATGGTGAAATTAGTCTTAGTTTCATGATATAGGGTGTTGGATCTGAGCACAAACACATTATGGATGATTATATTCTTATGCAATGTCTTGGTAAAATAAAAGTAAGAACATTTCCTTTAAGCTTAAAATGAATGTAGGAATATTTCCTTTTAGTTTACAAGGAATGTAAATTATCTTGGAGTATTTTTTAAACCCATCATGTAGTCATCATACTCTTAAGAGCTTGTTCCTTAGGTGTTGTGTCATTTAGGGATTTCTTGTAACCTCTTGTAAGGCCTTGTAAAAGCTAAAATGTATTGTATCTATTTGTTCATGTGGTTTCTTGCTTAGGGAAAGAGTTAGGGGTCTCAAGGAGGTACTAACACTCCTCCCTACCTTCTCCTTCAATTGTTAGTAGTGTTGAGAAATTAGGGAAACCAAACTCTATGTTTGACCTCAAGTTGCGATTTGATCTTTCAAAGTGCATAGGGTATTGTCAACCTTTCTAGGTACTTCCTCAGTGCTTGGGAGTCTTGGAGTTTAATCCCTAGTATTGGATTTCCCACTGGCTAAGACACTAATGCATAGAAAAGGACCACAATTGTGGAAAGGACTATAGTGCCCATAATGGAATCTAACACAAAAACTAGACACCAATGCCTATCAAGGACACTGATGTTGGGTCTTGTAGTCCCATCTAGGCACTAGTGTCCCATTTGGGAATTTTTAGTCCTCTGGGTGCACATTTGTCCTTCCATTTATTAGAAAATGAGTACTTTGGGGCCTCGAATGGGAAAACTTTGTGAAAAAAATTTGTTCCCCATGGCCTTGAGATTCTAGCGAATTTTAAAGCATGTTCATATATGTTGTCCTAGTGTGCTAGGTAGTTGCACAAATTTTTCTTTAGTGTTTTACCTTGCATTTCAAAATAAAAGAGTTTTTCCATGTCTTTTTGACCTAATATTTTGTGGGTTCCATGGTAGGGTATTATAGTTTGTGCTTCTCATGGTCCAACTAGAGGCACCTAGAAAATAAATATTGTGAGAGCTAGCAATTTTACATTAATCTGTCAACCTTATCATAGAAATAAAATATATATGAGGTAATGCAATAGTATAGATAAATATTCAAAGAATGTAAAGGATCTTCCAACATACTACATAATATTTATAATAGTGAATCAATTTATTTCCTAAATTCCCTCTCCCAAACATTTATTTGTATTGTAGGTCTACTTGGGGGAAAGATGAAGTTCAATGCCCAATCAAAGAGATAATTGATTAATTCAATATTTGACCTACCTCTTCACTATGGGATAGAATGATATTTATTGCACTTAAGAATAAAAACACCTGGTTCTAGGTATACATTGACTATTTTATGCTCAATAAGATCATGCTTAAAAATATATATCCTTTTCCATGCATCAAAAAATTATTGATCCAACTTCAAGATGCATAATACTTCATGAAAATTAAACTCAAATTGGATACCGTTAGGTAAAATTCAAACTAAATATATTTGAAAGAGAACATTTATAACTCAAGAAGGAATATACCAATGGCAAATTATACTCTTATAACTATCCAAAAAAATTCTCAAACTACATTGATGTTCCTAATGAATGATATCCTCATCTACAATAGGATCTTGGAATCTAGTGTATGAATTAGGAATTGTATGTACTAGATATATTAAGCCAACATAAGTTGTAGGCCAACATTAATAAATTTCCATTTAGTAACATGTTGATCTAGTACTTGGGATACATAATTTATGAGTTTGGTATACATGAAAAACTCACCAAAATAAAGGCAATAAAAAATTGGACAATATTTCATAGTCTCACTAACTTGTAGATATTTTCCAAACTTGCTAACTTATACCATGCATGTGAATCCTTGTCTTAAATTATAACATCACATGGTCACTCATTCAAATCATGTGTGTTGAAACACCATTCTTACAAAAACCTACAAAATGACACACTTTTGAGAAGCTTAATAAATAACTATATGCAATGCCTCTTCTTGCAATTCCTAATATTACACACTCCTTTGAAATTTAGACCAATGTATCTGACTATGCACTAAATGTTACACTCAAAAAGTATGGACTTCTAGTCATCCATAATTCTAATAATTTTAAAGGAAAAATTTAATGATACTCCACATATGAAAATGAGTTTTCTAGCATTATACAATATATCAAGCAATATTATCACTACATCTTGGATAAATAGATATTAATTCTCTAATCATAGGTCACTTTATTTCTAGCACCAACTAACCAAACTAGAAAATATAACTCACATGAAATGGAAAACATACCTATAATGCTCTCACCTATTGATCAAGTATACAAAGGGGAAATACAATAGGAAACTAACTACTTGAGTCAACCACTAGTTCAAACACACATCATAGTGTTGAATTCATCCAGCAATATTTTTTTACTATGAGAAGCTTCATCTAGTAGACATAGAATTCACATATATCTATGTTTATTTCTTGCAAGTAAAATTGGTTCCAAGTAATTCAACCTTCCTAATAAGATTTTTTATAATCTTGGATATATACATATCTTAAATTATGTGTAGTACATTTAGTCCCACAAATTCTTGAATTCATTGTAACATTGCAGCTAAGAATGCAAATAAGAACTATGGATTCTACATCCCTTTGTAAGTTTTGAAATGAACATGGGAATCCCTTAGAAATGATTTCTTGAATTGGCTACCTACAACTAAGTTCCAACATGATCATGTGTTTTATATAGTCGATAAATTCCCTAACATGGTTATAATGATCATGTGTAAGAAAATATTCACTACACTCCATACCATGTGTCTTTTATTCACTCATGTTTGGGTCCATTTTCTATTTCCAACATTCTTTTTTTTATTATGACCCATGATTTTGTCATTTCTAAAAACTTTTGTACCATGTTAGGTACATAGTTGTACCAAATATAGGTGGTCAACTAAACTCTTGTGAACCTATTGCACATCTGTAATATTATATACCCACACATAAGGGATGATCATATCATATGCATCCAACATGCCAATAATATAGTTATGCATAGTTCCATAGGATATAGTCCTTAACAAACATGTATTGCATTTGAACGAGGGGCACCCCTCAATATATCCTACCATACACCATCCAAAATGAATTTGTATGCATAGGAATGATAATACAATAAGGAACTAAAGTATTTGCAATATGTTTAAAATATGCACTAGAGTAAGTTTAGCATATTATACTCATGCTCCAAAATAGAAGGACAAGGAGTACCATGAAATGTAAAAACACCTTTCACAATAAAACATTATGGGGAAAGTTTGGTTGTTTCTTTATAAGGTGTAGTATCGTAAATTGTCACCATTGACAATTTCACACTATGTTTTATCCCCCCTTAATTTATTGGACCTAATTAAGTTCCTAAGTTCCTAAATTATGCATTTCAAGGCCCATTTGTACCATTTTTTGAGAAATTGCAAGAATTGAATAAATGCATCCAACTGATATTTTCCCATGTAACACTTAATGTCCTAGAAAATAAGGCCAAAACCCATAGGCCCTTGGGAATATGGTTCCCCCTATTTTTCCAAGGACCAATTTTCAATATGTCAGTGTCAACATTTTAACATTAAAAATTTAAGTTGGAAATTGTGGCTATCAGGATTTAATTTTTGGGAAATTAGAGAAATGCCTATAAATGCCTAGTTATTACATCATTTCAAATCTATGTGAGAATATCTAGCAAGTTGGAGAATTTACGATCAAGCAAATTTATTATCTTTAGATCAACATTTGAAAGACCTATTACATCAATTCAAGATGCAAGAATCATTGAAAATCCTTTGTGAGTTCATGCATGTTTATGTTATCATTGTTTGTGAATGCTAACCCTTGTTGTAGGTCTCCAAGAAATTTCAAGAATTCAAGCATGTAAGATCCAACACCTTGAGGTTATGTGTATGAATTTAGTCCTTCAAGGAAGCCATTGAAGGGTGGTGAGTTTCATCACTTTGTTGGTTCATCATTCCTTCCTATCAATTATCCATTTTTATCATTGGCATTGCCATTGTGGAAGTGGGAACACTAACATGGGGTTTGACTAAGGAAAGCCCCTAAATGGTACAACCATTTCCTTCTCTTTAAATGTGTAGTTTTTAGGCTTGAAGAGGATTGAAGAAATTTTGAAGACAATTTTTTCATTTTTGTAATTGAAGCCCTACACCTTGTCAACTCATGAAAACTCACCTGTATAGAATTATCCGATAGTGTTCTAACAACTTTGCAAGCAAAAATAGAGATCTCAAATCTGACATCAAAGGACCGCAAAAGGATATTAGGATCTAGGCATACAAGGACTCAAATTCCCTTGGGAGACTCTATCCTCATATTCAAACTAGCATCAATTTTTTTGGATAGGTACATAGTTCTCTACACTTCCCAGATCTTCTTGCAATTCACTATTTCAATTTAGCAATTGTCATATTCTTATCATTTTGATATTATGGCACATAGTCTAATTAGGTTAATCATATTCAATCAATTCCAATCCATTCCAATCCTCAATAGGATGAAGATCCAGGTCTAATTAAATCACTTTCATGGTTGAAAGTCAAACTATACATCTTGTTAATCTTTATCTTAATGAAACCCTAGAAAAGGAAACAAGCAACCCTAAGTTCTATACAATAAAACTTACACTTCCCCTTTTTCTATGTTTCATAAGGAATTCTTCAAGGGACCACACTAGATGATGAATCCTTTGTAATATTATTGTTACACCATTTTACATGTAATTCATTAGAATGAATTTATTCTTGATCTCCCATGATATTTTTATTTACACCAAATATTTTATATGGGACTCAAGTCATTCTTTCCTCTCTACTAGATACAGCAATAGTTTATGATCCTATACAATTGAACCATCCAATATACTCACATAAAATAAAAATGAATACTATCATAGATACCACTACCACTCATACTCACAAAGGAACCTATCATCTATATTTGCAGTTAAAACTAGGCTCTATATGGATCAAACTTAGTGGTACACTCTTCATAAAATATGAGTGCAGTTTCCTAATATCATTACTAATATAATGGGGATCATCACTCATGAAGGGGATAATTATTTAAAAATCCTCACACTCCACATTCATCAATGCACTCAATATTTCTCAACATGCACAACATAATATTTGCATATTTATTTATAACATTATTCATACAAATCTACATATAGTATGTGTGCACCAATATATAACAATATGTGTGCATAAAGTGTGGCATCACATATGGTTACAGATTCTTGTGTTAATTTGGAATATATGAACGCAACATGTGAAGAATTGGCATCC
The DNA here is from genome assembly GCA_007258455.2 of Sequoia sempervirens. NCBI lineage: Eukaryota > Viridiplantae > Streptophyta > Pinopsida > Cupressales > Cupressaceae > Sequoia > Sequoia sempervirens. Next base: position 52,597 of record VDFB02056154.1, read on the forward strand.
ATATAGTATGCTTCCATAAGTTTTTGAAACTTGATACTCTATATGTCACATGAAATGATATATAATTTGTACCATACACATATAACACATGGTGTCACTTATGCCACTTGATATAGTAATATAATTGGCACCATATATGTTTAACACTTCATTGCATCTCATTAAAATGCTTCAGACCCCATATATGTTGGATATTTGTCAAAATTTATGTTTAAAACCTAGCTATCATCCTACTTGCATCATTATGTTTAAATACCCACTTTATATATATATATATTGTGGTATTATGAGAGGTATATATATAAATGATCTATATATTTAATTTATTTTTTATAAAAATAAGAGATATATTTTCCATAAGCCTTGTATATATTAAATATATCCTTGGTATGCATTTCTATTTTCCATTATGCATTCTATGATCAAGTTGCATTACAAACTAATCTAGTGGATCATCCACTAGTTCACCTAGGAATTAGATCAATGTCTGTATATTCTTCTTATGTAAATTAATATGTTTTATTTTTAAATCTCTAGATTTCTTCAAAATTGTTTATGTTGTGTATTATCCACATATATTTGGTAGTTTTTCATGTTGAAATTAACAAGATAGCTAAGAGGGGGGGTGAATCAGTTGTAGTAAATTAAACCTTCAAAACCATCAATAGTAAACAAATCCAAAAGCATTCAATAAACTCTTATTTTGTTAAAATGTTAAGCATGAAATGCAGATAATAGAAACTAAAATCACAACACAACACAAATAAGAACACCATATTTATGTGGAAAACCCAATGAGGGAAAAACCATGGTGAGGATTAGCTCACAATATAAGTAATAGTAAAACTAGTACAAAGAGGCTCACTACCAGAATAGGAAATACTATCTAAAAAGGCTCATAGCCAAGGCTCATTGCCACATAAAGAATAAAAAAAGATAGAAGAAGAATGTTACACAAAGAAACACTTCTCTATGCAATAAGGAGTCCACTCCAACTACTCACACACTTTTTTAGTCTCACATGAAAGATTTTGAATGCCTTTAGCTCATTGCCTTTAGGAACCCTAACATGAAGTTCACACTGATCTACTCAAATTTGCATCACATACACTTTACTCACATATATCTTGCTTCTTGCACTTTCCTGCATCCTCTTGCATCAACACCATTCATATTTATATCAACCTCTACCTCAAATTTTTTTCCAATATCAACCACTAGTCATTATACATTCAAATTCAAAATATGTCGACACCCAAACATTCCTACGATGGATATGAACAAAAAGCAACCTACATAGATCCTTAATTATGACCCAAATAGATCCCAACACACTTGAACACACTTCCACAAGTCTCGCATGTAATGTTAAATACAAGGTCAGCCAACACCTGTGCAAAACACCATAAACATTAAGTACACACTTCCTTAGAACAACCCAAAAGGTCTAGACAACATTTAATTTACTTGAACTCAATCTAGAAAAATCCATGAACTACTTGATATTCATCAAATAATTCAACTAAGATTCACATCAAAAAACACTTTTAACTTAGGATAACAGATAACCCTTGTTTGCACACTGATAAATGAAACTCATATTGTATTTCACCAAATCAAGTAAGACTTTGAACACAGAAAGATGAAAGCATTATGAGAAACTTCCCAAATTTGCATAGCCTGAAGAAAAATAGAGGAGAAACATGAAGCAAATACATTTCTCCCAGACCATAGAAAACATTATTGAACAAATAATTCACACACTGGTGAAAATATCTTGCATTGTACAACAATCTAGAAAACCAAGTTCTAAATATAGAAACCTCTGTCATCCTTGAATAACCTGTAAGATCCACACAGGCATAACATAAACACAAAAAGATTGCAGAGCACAATACGGAGCACGCTATGATCATTTTCACAACATAGTTTACTATGTTTATTAAAGTTTCGCAAAAGCACTTGGAAACCAAGTGCCAAAACCATCATCTCAACTCATTCTAACTAATCTTTAGACTCTACAACAAAATAATAGCTCCATGTACTCACAACATTTCCTCAAGTCTTAACTACACATGCACAACCTATTTTCCTCTTTTCACAATTTTCTCAATATCCTCAACATCTTCATCCCATAGTTGACATCAATGACAACACCAATCAGTATATTTCCTATTGAAACCAATGAAAATACCATCATTATTGAAACAATCTTCCCCTTTGTCATTGATGGAAACACAAGATGTGAAAATCCACCAAATACCACACAATATTTCTGAACACTCACTCTCTTTTTCTTCAGATGATCTTCTCCCCCTAAGTAGATAAGTTCTCTTTTTTTCACATTTCTTTCTCTCCCCCTTTGACATCAATGGAAAAGGATAAAAATTTTAGCATTGTTCTCCCTCTTTGACACTGAAAAAAAATTACCTACTCTTGAATACTCCCCCTTAGGAGTACACACAACTAAATGAGCAATCACAATGACAACACATGTTACTAACTACTCCCCCTAAGAGGTAGCCACCAACCATTAGTCTAGAAAAGAGATAGATCCATAGATCCATTGGAATGATGCACCTCTATATGCATATAGTTCAAGAAAGGAGGAGCAATAACCCCCAACTTCTCTCAGAGATAATCAAAAGTATCCTTAGGAAGAGACTTAGTAAATATTTCAACAATATAACTCTTTGTAGGAACATACTCAAGCTTCAGTTCATTCTACATAACCTTCTCTCTAAAAAAGTGATATATGATAGATATATGCTTTGTCCTTGAATTTATCATTGGATTCTTTGAAATTTTTATTACACTTGTATTATCACAAAAGATAGATATAGGTTCATCAAATACAACTCTAATATCCTTCAAGGTATGCCTCGTCCATAATACATGTGTATAGCATGGTGTTGCTGCAATATACTCAGCCTGTGCAGTGGATAAAGAAACTAAATCCTATTTCTTACTTAGCCATGATACCAACCTACATCCAAGAAATAATGCACCACCACTTGTACTTTTCCTATCATCAACACAACCAACCCAATCTACATTTGTATAAGCATTTAATGTGAAATCAATATTCTTAGGATACCACAAACCATAATCTAGTGTGCCTCTTAAATATTTGAATATTCTCTTCACTGCTGCAACATGTGTTCCTTTAGGATCTTCTTGAAATCTAGCAACAAGACAAACTGCATGCATGATATCCAGTCTAGTAGCAATTAAATATAACAGTCCACCAATCATAGATCTATACTTGCTCTGATCAACCTTAGGTGAATCATCATCTTTTCTCAATTTACAACTAGTCACCATAGGAGTACATACTGGTTTGGAGTCATCCATTCCAAACTTCTTCAACATTTCCTTGACATATTTAGACTATGAAATGAAAATCCCTTTATTAGTTTGATTGATCTATAACCCAAGAAAGAAATTTATCTCCCTAATCATTGATATCTCAAATTATTTCTACATTTCTTCATCAAATTTCTTACACATAGACTCATTTCCACCAAAGATAATATCATCCACATGTACAACTACTATTAAGATCTTGTCTTCCTTAATTTTAAAGTAAAGATTACTATCTACGAAGCCCTTGTTGAAAACTTGTTGTTTCAAGTACCTGTCCAATCTTGCATACCAAGCTCTAGGAGCTTGCTTTAAACCATATAGTGCCTTCTTCAACTTACATACCATGTATGGTTGATCTGATAATTGAAACCCTTATGATTGTTCCATTTAAACCTCTTCTTCCAATTCTCCATTCAAAAAAGAAAATTTCACATTCATCTGATAGACCTTAAAATCTTTATGTACTGCAAATTCCAAAAACATTTTGATAGCTTCCATCCTAGCCACAAGAGAAAAAGTCTCCTAAAAATATATTCCTTCTACTTGTGAGTAAACCTTTCACGCAAGTCTTGTTTTTTTCCTAACAACTTCTCCATTCTCATTTAGCTTATTCCTAAATACCCATCTAGTTCCAATTATGTTCTTGTTTTCCGATCTAGGGACCAATTCCCAAGTTTGATTCTTCTCTATCTGCATAAGTTCTTATTCCATTTCCTTTATCCATTGTACATCCTTACATGCTTCACTCTACATAAGTTCTTATTCCATTTCCTTTATCCATTGTACATCCTTACATGCTTCACTTACTGATTTAGGTTCAACTTTGGAAAGTAAGCAAAAATATACCTCAACTTCAACATCTTTGCTTCTTGTTAGTACACCTTTCCTCTTATCTCCAATAATTTGATCTTCTGAATGATTCTTTTGCACATACTTAGAGGTTTTAGGGGTCTTCTTTGGAGCTTCTTCCTCTTCATCTTGTACCTATTATTTATTAAATATTCCTTCTACTCTGCTATAAACAAATTCATCTAACACATATCCATGTAATGTAATAGAATTATGCAAGTTTTCATCAACTTTAACATTTTCACTTTCAACTATCTTTCTCAGCCCTTTTTTGTAACATCTATAAGCTTTGATTTTAATAAAATATCCAAGGAAGATACCTTCATCAGACCTTGCATCAAACTTTCCCAAGTTTTCTTCATTTCTTTTGATATAACATTTGCTTCCAAACACTCTAAAGTACTTCACATTAGGAATATTTCCATACCATAGCTCACAAGGAGTCTTTGTATTGTTAGCTCTAGCTTGAACTCTGTTAAGTATGTAAACAACAGTATGAATAGCTTCTCTCTAGTAGACTTCTGGTAGATTTTCCTCTTTCATCATAGTCCTTGTAGCTTCTTGAATAGTTTTGTTTTTCCTTTCAATAACTTCATTTTGTTGAGGAGTTCTAGGAGCAAACAAATTCCTCTTTATTCCACGAACTTCACAAAACATGTTAAACTCATTGGAGGTGAATTCACTGCTCTGTCAGACCTCAAACACTTTATTTTCAAATCCATTTCATTCTCAACCAAAGCTTTAAATGTCTAGAATTTATCTAATGCATCATATTTCTCTCTAAGAAAAGTAACCCATGTCATTCTAGAGTAATCATCAATCAAAAGCATAAAGTACCTATCACCTTGTAGACTTCTCACCCTTGTAGGAAAAAAAAGATCTATATGCACTAATTCTAGCAGTTTGGACCTAGCAGATTTTTCCTTTCCCTTAAAGCTACACTTTGTTTGTTTTCCAAATTGACAATTCTTGCAAACAGCATTGATAGGTTTTATGATCTTAGGTAAATCTCTCACAACATGAACCAAACTAATCCTTTCCAAATTATATAAAAATTCATGTGACACATCCTCTAGTGCCATAACCAACTATCATTAAAGGTCTATGACATAAAGAAATGACCATAAAGACCCTTAAGCTGATAGATGTTTCCTTCTATTCTCTTACCTATAGCAATCACAGTTCCAGACCCTTTCTGGATCTCACATTCTTCATCCTTAAACACAAGATTATATACTTTGCTACACATTTTTCCAACACTTAATAGATTATGTCTTAAGCGGGTATGTGCAGGATCATCATGGAAAAAACAGGCCCTTAAGTGGCAACAAATTCAAAAAAATCAGAGTTAGGCAACTTGACATAAAAATTTGAATAAGTTATCTATATTATTTCAAAATATGTAAGAATAGAATATGTAGAAAATTGAATGCAGTTTCTAAACTACTAGGTTTTTTAAAAAAAATCTATTTGGTGAAAATTTGAAATTTCAATGCAATGGTACTTAAATTAAAAAATAAAAGTAGGTGTATGTCTAACCACCCTAACCACAATAAAATGATAATATTTTTTATAAGATTTTAGATATAAGTAGAGGACTCATGCCCCATGTGATGCATATTTTTTCCAAGTAAATAATTTAATTATGAATTTTTATTACAATTTTTTTAAAATATAAAACTTCGTTTTCCCACCTTAACTTGGTCAAAAATTCATGAAATTCATTTTTTTCTTTTTTAATCCTATAGTATGTGAAGCATAGAATGTGACACATGTTTTGGATTCAAAAAATGTGATACCATTTGAAAGCTATAGATTTTTTTCAATCAACCTATCAATCGAACTTTAGTAATTTGAATAGAAAATGAATAATAATTACTTATTAAATTCAAAGAAAAGCATAATTTATATTGGTGGAAAGCTGAGAATCTCCTTTAAAAACCCTTTTCATTTCATCAATTTTGGGAAAAAAAATAGTTGTCAACCACATACCCATCATATTGCCAGTTTTTGGCCCATCATGATCCTGCACATACCCAAGCCCCTAACATAGTAAAAAAATTTAGTATTATGCTTGCCATCAAAACTTATTGAACCTATTCCACAAATCTTAGCTCCTGAATCATCTCCAAATTTAACTAATCCTCCATCATATTTTTCAAGTTTAACAAACTTACTTTTGTCTCCGGTCATATGATTTGAACAGCTATTGTCAATAACCCAAAAATTATTATCTTCTTTGACATGAAACGTAGATACCAAAGTACCTTCAACCTTATCCTTCTTCTCTACAATACTTTCCTTCACACAACTTTCAGGGTTAGCAGAACCAAATTATTCTTTTATAGCCAAAAATAAACATTCATTATCATCAAAATCCCCATAATTAGATTCATCATCAGAAATACCAGCATCTTCTCTCACATGGTAATATTTCTTAATCATCTTACCTTTATTTCATTTGTTCTTATTGTTTACAACTCTCTTTAGACATCTAGAAGCATAATGACCTATCTCATAGCTAAAACATTTGAAAGGTAATTTACCTTGATACTTACCAGTGCCCTTTTTCATCTTCCTTACAAAGTTAGCTTCTAGATTATCAAGATCTTCTTCACTTGTTTCTTCAACTTTTGCTAATTTGTTAGCCTTGAAAGTGTGGACACAGAAAAGGTATCCCTTTTTGCTTGCTTGATATGGAAATAATTGATGATAAATTGGACTTAATGAGGCCTTGATTTGGTGTTGTCAAGTATTTTACATGTCCACATTAGGTCTTGGACCCTTGCAAATGCATTCATCAATCTCTTGTAAAGGTCTTGTAAAGTGTTGTAACCCACTTTCACAATTTTCTAGACTAGTGGTCCCATTTTCCCCTCAATCTAGAAGGCTTGTGAATTAAACTTAACTCTAATCTAGTGTTGTAATGTGTCCTACACATTCGCATTAGATGTTGTGCCTTTCTAGGCTATGTGGACCTCATTTTAATGATGTATTTAATCACACTTTCACATTGAACTTTGTGTCCTTGGCCCTAATTGACCTTTACATAATCATTAATAGGCCCCTTATGACCCCATATTCTGCATCCTAAGGCATCATTTAAAAAACTGACAAAGTCATCATATAAACCTGATTTCCTTACTTGGGTATGTGCAGGATCATGATGGGCCAAAAAGTGGCAATATGATGGGTATGTGGCTGATGACGTTTTTTACCCAAATTGATGAAATGAAAAGGGTTTTTAAAGGAGATTTTGAGCTTTCCACCAATATAAATTATGCTTTACTTTGAATTTAATAAGTAATTATTATTCATTTTCTATTCAAATTATGAATGAAGTCCTGATTGATAGACTGATTGAAAAACATTTATATCTTTCAAACAGTAGATCATATTTTTTGAATCAAAAACATGTGTCACATTCTATGCTTTGCATACTTTAAGATTAAAAAAAGAAAAAATGAATTTCATGAAGTTTTGACCAAGTTAAGGTGGTCAGACATACGAGTTTTTTATATTTTTTAAAATTTGTAATAAAAAATTCATAATTAATTATCTACTTGGAAAAAAATTACAAAAAAATATGCATCACATCGGGACATGAGTCATCTACTTATATCTAAAATCTTATAAAAAAATATTATCATTTTATTGTGGTTAGGGTGGTTAGATAGACACCTACTTCTTATTTTTTCCCTGAAATTTAAGTACCGTTGCATTAAAATTTCAAAATTTTAGCAAATAGATATATAAATTTTTTTAAGTAAACCTACTAGTTTAGAAACTACATTCAATTTGCTACAGATTCTATTCTTACATATTTTTGAAATAATATAGATAACTTATTCAAATTTTTAATTCAAGTTGCCTAACTCTAATTTTTCTAATTTTTTTGCCACTTAAGGGCCTATTATTTCCATGATGATCCTGCACATACCCACTTCCTGACATTCCAGCTAGCAAAATGGCCCCTATGGGACTTGTTATCACCTAAATTTGCACCCTTGTTGAGCCTAATGTTCAACACCTCAGTGTAACATGGGAAGACCTCCAAAGTTGTGGGTCACTTATAGACAGAGGTCAACCTCTGGAGAAGGCCGACTTCCTTTGGTGTCACCTAAACTACTGATTTTGTAAAAGAAAAGGGAGAAAGAGTGCATAAAAATAAAACTAAATACTATGGTGATGCATTGAACTGATAAGAAATCATGAAATAAAAAAAAGATGGACATACACGGGAAAACTAATGGTATCTATTTCATTCACTCAACATAACCTCTTTGAACTTATGCATCATTCTTAAAAGGCTTGATCTACATACATATTTTAAGAAAGAAGGTTGAACTTCACAGCTTTAAGGTATGAATGCAAACTTAGAAAAGCACAGTTGAAAACTTACATAGTCTAAAAATACAGAAATGAGAGTAGTCTGAACACTAACACTGGCTTTCAAGGTAAACTTTGTGTTTTATATTCCAGAATTGAAATGAGTTACAAAGCATACATCATTTGAGAAAGGATTGTTAAAAATCACTAACTCTTGAGAATGCATAATTCAAACCCTTTACAAAGAGGAAAAAATGCCTTATATACAAAAGTGATGTCGGCCCCCCCAGGGCTTACAAAAATATCAGTCTCCAGAAAAGTCTGCCCCTAAATCTTTTCGGATTAAGTTAATGTTGCATTAATGTGCATCCTTGATGTCCATGTCAATGAAGAATTGCTCCAGGAATGACCTCCTTGATCTTTTGCAAATACAGTATTAACTTCATGGCCTCCATGTCCACCCTCGAACTTCCCTGCCGAACTGCCTTGAATACCCTGAGGTAATGCCATTAATGTCTATCGACCCTCACCAGTTGACATTCCAGTTGTCCCTGCAGTCTCTGCCCTTCTGTTTACCGACGACACCTCCTAGATATTGATTTGATTCATCACTTTATTCTCATAGCAGATCCATGTTACTTATGTTCTGCTGATCTTCTTCACAGGGGTCAAATTGCCATGACTCTCCTGTAACCTCCTCTAATTGGTTGAACAGATGTTACATGGAATCGCAAGACAGTCAAGGGTCACTTAGATTGAATCGCATGTTGGTGAGACACCCACTGTGTCTCCCCGATGTGATTATACTCTACAGCGGCATCGGCAAGACTTTGTCCTCAGCAAGAGGTCATAGCAGGTGCTAAGAGTAATGCCGATACCCCTCATTGATTGGCAAGTCCATCGCTATTGGCAAGACTCTCCATTGTCGGAAAGAGCTTTCATCGATCCCTTCATCCTTCGGCAAGACACTATCGGGTCGAGGAGACCTCTTAGTGAACACAAACCACTTTCCCTAGGCTCAAACATTTCTTTCAGTGAGACACTGGCAAGTTGCGAAGACCTCACACTGAAGCCTTATCATTATACCATTGTGCTCCTTCATCAGCAAGACACCCATGTGTCGGTGAGACCTCTTTCTGAAGGCACAACCTTTACCAAGACCCCTCATTGGTTGAAAAGACCTCATAGCGATGATGTCTCCTTTTGTCAGTGAGCTCATCTTCATTTCGGGGAGACCCCATCCTGTCGGCTAGACTTCCAGCCGAAGACACCTTGCTTTGGCGAGACTCCATCAGGTTCCCTTTGTTTTAGTCGGGGAGACTTTGCTTTGGTCGATGAGACCTCTTGCTGAGCTCACAACTTTTTTTGAGACATTGCCATTTCGGTAGGACATCTCCCCGAGCTCATCATCTTATACTGAAGGCACCAACCTTTTGGTGAGACATCTTTCAGTCATCGAGACATTACAGCAAGGCCCACCTTTCTCCCCATTGACATACCTTTTCGCTGAGACATCACGGTGAACTCCTACTCTTTGGCGAGACCCCCAGCGTTTGACGAGACCCTACGCCGAACTCCTTTCCTTTGCCGACGCCGCTTTAATTTAGCGAGATCTCACCCCATCGGTGAGACTTTATAGCGAAGCCCCCACATACACCAAAGGCATCCCGCTTCGGCGAGACCTTACCGGGTCGGCAAGACCTCACCCCGACGACAGCTGCTTCACTGAGACCCTCAACGATCGCCAAGACATCTCCCTGAGATGACAATATTTTGTCGAGTTGAGACCACTTCGGGGAGACTCCCATGTGTCGGTGAGACATTAAGCCGAAGGAAAAACCTTCGGCGATACTTTACGCAGTCGAAGAGACATTACCCTGACCGAAATCATTCCCTTCAATGCCACCCTTGTGAAAAATTGTCGGCATGACCTCCTTCCAAGCGGAGAGATACATGAAGACTCATGGTGACCCGAATGTCCTAGCGACGGGTGTATTATACCAAGTAGAACACACTACTAGTCGGCAAGACAACAGGAGGGTCTTGCCAACTTTCTTCTCCAATGAGTTTTTTTGCACCAAAACTGATCGAGGCATGCCTTCCAATAGACCTCCTTATGAAATATCCTCAGGTGCATGATCTAACCCTTGATACAAATTCCCCATTTGGCCTTTATGAACACCTAAAACACAATTTGTCCTACCTAATGAGCTCGTAGGTGAAAATCGAGCAACATTTATGGTGACCTTTGTCGGATGTTTGCCTGCTAAACATAGAAACCATTAGCCAAACATGTCCATTGGGCTCAGAGTCACTTAGAAAAATCCTCAGAATAGACCAAGAGTAGCTCGCACATGGCTACAATTCACTTGAGACTCATGAAGCAGATCAGGGCAGCGAAAACTTATGAAACCGGAGAAACTAAAGAGAACTATCCACTGTGCTGGAATAGCACTTAGGGAAAGAAACAACAAACAAACCAAAGTGCAGAAGCACTTATTGAAAACATAAAACCTAATCTAATATGTACAATGGAGGAACTTATCAAACCTCAAAACAAGGCTTGAGGTGTATCCCATTAACTGGGATAGGAAGCACCTCACCTTCAGTTGTGGCCAGTTGGTACGCATTGTGTTCTTTGCAGTCTTTAAAAATAAATGGACCCATCCACATGTTGTCAAACTTGGTGTGATGGCCTGGCCTGCTTTTCAAAATGTCCCATTTGAGAACAATATCACCTTCTTTAAAAATTTTGACTATAGATTTCTTCTCAAATGTTCTCTTTGTTTGGAGATGGTGATACTCCAAAGTTTTCATTGCCCTATCTCTTGATTCTTCAAGCTCCATGAGCTCTGCATACCATATGGACATTGGGTCCTATTCTTCATAAATCTCCAACTGACGAATGATGTCTAGAGCTGAAAGCTTTGCAGACAGAGGTAACCTAGCCTCTTTACCATAAACAAGAACGTATGGAGAATTACCCACTAATCTCTTAGGGGTTATTCTATCTGCCCAAAGTGCAGATTTCAATGTGGTATGCCAAATTCTTTCATTCTCTTCCATAGTCCTCTTAATGATTCTGATCAAGTTTTTATTTGTACTTTCAGCTAATCCATTACCCTATGGGTAATAATTAGAGGAAGTATTCAAATGGATCCCATGTTTAATAGCCCAATCTGTGACTCTTAACCCAACAAATGCAAGAGAATTATCCAAAATGATGGAGTCAGGAACTCCAAACCTGGTGACTATGTCTTCATAAAAGCTCAGAACTGAAGATTTATTTGCTTCTTTCAAAGCTATTGCCTTTGTCCAGTGTGTAAAATAGTCTGCAACAGTAAGCACCCACTTATGACCAGCACTAGATGGTGGATTAATTGGCCCAATGAAGTCAATTCCCCATCTCATGAAGGGCTGCTCCACCTGAATTGGATGTAGAGGCATAGTAGGTAGCTTTTCTTTTCCTAAAAATAAAGCACATTTAACACATTTTTCTTGACCATGCATATGCATCTTTAAACAAGTTGGGCTAGTAGTAACTAGCTCTCATGATTTTCCAAGTAGTTGTCCTTGGAGCAAAGTGTCCCCCTGAAACTCCATCATGCAACTCATGTAGTACTCTTTCTGTTTGATCAATATCAATGCATAGTAACAAGACACCATTCAGATCTTTCCTGAAAAGGATATTATCAATAAGGATATAAGGAATTGACTGCAATATGAAGTATCTTCATTTTGCTCTATCCAGACCTAGTGGACATTCACCAGTACGAAGAAAGTTGGTCATCTCTTGAACCCAACCTACAACTGATGCAGGTGCGGCAGCCTAAACATTTTGAGACTCATTCGTATTAGTTAAAACAACACCAATTTCTAATTTATGTGCATCTTCAAAAGTGGAGGCAAGCTGCTCACAAAGTCCTCTACCCTTGACAAGTTTTGTGATATTGATGTTAACATCAAATTCCATTACTTTTGTGATCCACCTTACTCTTCTCTCACTCAGATCTTTGTTTAACAAAAATTCCTTCACACTTGAGTGTGCAACCAGAATATGAATTTTATTGTTTGAAACTGGAGGGTTAAACTTCTTTAGGCTTCTTATCATAGCAAGAACATGTTTCTCAACAAATGTATACCTCTCTTCATAATCAGCCAATACTTGACTAAAGAAAGCTATTGGCTGCTCTAAATTATCACTATTTTTATGAACCAGCATAGCAAAGATTGAACCAACGCTGCCAAAAGCATACAATAAGAAGTCTTTAGAAAAATCTAGATTTACCAGTGTTGGAGATGATGCTAAAGCTTCCTTGATTTCTTCAAAATTGTGTTTTTCTTCTCCAGTCCAACTGAAAACTGCATTCTTTTTAAGCATAGTGGTCAAGGGTTGTAGTAAATTTGCATCATCAGGAATGAATCTTCTTAGAAAGTTGATTCTTCCTAAAAAGCTCTGCAATCCCTTCTTGTGATTGGGTAATGGCAGTTCAAATATAGCTTTAACTCTTCCAGGGTCAATGGTAGCTCCATCTCTTGACACTATGTGACCTAACAGCTTACCTTCACGAACTACAAAAATACTCTTTGTCGGATTGAGAGATATTCTATACTCTCTACATTTTTCAAAAAATTGCTTGAGATGTGACAAATGTTCATCTGCATTTTTTAAATACACAGTTATGTCATCTAGATAAACTAGCAGACATTTCTAAATTAAATTATGAAATTCCATATCCATGGCACGCTGAAAGGTGGCACCGGCATTAGATAAACCAAAAGGCATTCTCTTGTAGGCCATAGTGCCCCATTTTGTTGTAAATGTTGTTTTATACTGATCCTCCTCTTTGACTAGAATCTAGTTATAACCAGAATATCCATCCAAAAGAGAAAAAAATTCTGATCCAGCAACAGCTTGAAGAATTTGTTCCATAGATGGCAAGGGATAATGATCTTTTAGAGATGCTCTATTAAGGTCTCTAAAGTCTACACATAATCTTATCTCACCACTCTTTTTTCTAACCGGAATAAGATTAGAAACCCAAGATGTGTGTTTAATTGGAAACACAATACCCTCCTCAACTAACTTGGTTAGCTCTTTAATCATCAAGGGTTCTAGCTTGGGGTTCAATGGCCTCTATTTTTGCCTAACAAGCTTGGCATCGGGTTCTAACTCAATTGTATGTTGTGCAATATGAGGATCAAACCCTCTTAAATCAAAATATTGCCAAGTAAAAACATCATGATATTCTTGACATAAAACAATGAAAGCTCTCTTATCTTTAGCTGAACAGATTTTGCCTAATTTGAGAAGCTTACCTTTAAAGATTTCCACTTCTTCATAATGATCCTCTCTCACTTGAATGCCAACTTTGTTCTTCTTAAGCTTATTATCAGAATTGAATATGGATTCCAAGGTAACCAGCCCTTTAGGAAGTTTATTTGTCTTCAGCTGCATCACTTGATCATCATACTATTGTTTAATCTTCTCCTGGTTCACTACAGAAAATTGATCTTCTTGGAGCATAAAGGTTAAAATTTGTTCATCATTTTCAAATACTTGCCAGTTAATGTTGTTAGATTAGGAATTGACGGCCTGATAATCACCTTGACATACTGCTGTATTTTATCCTTTTTTATATCACCTGGGATATCAAACTGTGCTCCAATTGCTGCAAAGTATGTCAGCATGCTTATTCTGATTTCATGGAATAGAAATCAAATTGAAGGCATTAAACTCTTCAATTATGTTCCATACTCTGTTTCTGTAAGACTTCAAAGCATCATTTCTGGCAACATTCAGCCCCCTGATCTGATTAACTATTAGTTCACTGTCTCCATAAACCTTCAAACAGTTGATTCCTCTTTTCCTTGCCCATTCAAGGCCTTGGATAAGTCCTTCATACTCAACACTATTGTTAGAACAAGCAAAAGCAAAATGAAAGGCTACAAAATACTTATCACCTTGTGGAGAAACCAGCATTGCACCTCCTCCTGCTCCATTCTTGCTTCTAGAACCATCAAAAAATATTTCCCAAAGTCCACTTTGTTGTTGCAACAACTGATCTGTACCCTTTTCAAGGTTTGGGATCTCTGCATCAGGTTCAAGCATCACATAATTACCCATACCAGCATCTTGAATAAGATTTACAGGACTGTCCAACATTTTTTTAGCTGCCCACTCATTTAGCAGCACATCAAGAACAACTTCTGATTGAAGTTCTTGAGTAGCAACCAGTTCACTGTCAGTAAAAATGATACAATTTGCATCTGCAGCAGTAGGAATAGCATTGATAGGACTTGGGTTATATGGCTCAATGTGGTCTTTAGCCAACCTTTCAGATTTAATAGTGACTTTGGTACCATATCTTGTTCTAAACAACATATGTGACTAGTCAGCTAACACATAACCACCTATCTTAGCTGTAAAGTCTCTTTAGAGGCACAAAGAAAAGAAAGGCGGGAGATCTATGACACATATGTCCTGAGGCACTAAAAAATTAGGACAAGCATGAAGGGTAAGACTCAAATCTTTAATAACACCCAATGTATTGACAGAAGTACCATCCAATTGAATCACTCCTTTCTCTAAAGGTTGATACTTCAATCCAAGTTTGTCAACAATTTGCTTTGGCATTACTGAACTACTAGCTCCACTGTCTACCATATAGTTATGAACTAACTTATCACCTATGATTACTAACACGTAAAATGGAGGTGGTTTAACATCTTTTCCTATCTCTCTGCTAGTTTTTTTATCATTTCCTTGAGTATTATTTGTCAACACAGTTCTAACTTGTCCTATTGGAGACTCAGATTCATCAGACACTTTAAAATTTGACAAAGCCAAGTGTAACATATCTTTTTGACCTGGGATAGCTAATGAATCCCACATAGACATCGTTACATTTATCTTTTTCATACTATCAAGAATGTTATAGGGTACAACTGGGTTCAATTTATGATGTACCTTTATGCCATCGTGGTCGGCTTGCAAGCATGGCTGCTCCTTCACTGGGGGTTGCTAATTCTTCTGCAATCCACGAGCCACTTGGGATGTAGATGGTTCTGTAGCTAATGATTTTCTTTTATCAGTTGTTTGATCAAGCTCAAAAGCTCTTTTCTTCACCCTTGTGTTAGCTGCAACTGAAAAATCATCTACATTCAATCCACAAAATTCTTCACCTTGCCAGTTAAGAAGAGTAGTGTCATTGGTAGGTTGATCTTGGTGTTGTAGAGATGCATCATTGAATTCATTCTACTATGAACTTGAGGCATTATGTACCATAAGTTTCTGATTAATGAGTCCATTTGAGCAAGTGGCTTGATTGTGAGATTGATTGCAAGGGTAACACCACTCATAATCTACTGCTAAATTGTTTTGAATAGGGACAAGATCCTTAACTACGCTAACAGGTGCTAGAGCATAAGCCTAAAAAGGTCTAGTATTTACACCCTGTCTTGGGCCCTGGTAATTGCCTTGGTAAGCTTTTTTATTACCTTGATACTATTGTTGCTAACCTAAATTTTGCTGTTGATAAGGCCTGTTATATGATTGCTACTTCTCCAAGGTCATGATCTTATTTCCAAAAGTTTGTAATATACTTTTGATCTCCTATAGCTCATTTGAAGATTTTGCAGCAGCAGTCTCTTGAGTTGAAGTAGCTAATACTGCTGGAATAGGTGGCAAAGGTGCAAAAGATTGTATTTGCAAATGGATATTTGAGTGAATATCTAGGAATATAGGCATCGGTGGCCTAGGAGCAAGTTTACTAGCTTGTATTAGGCTATTTTCAGCTCTGATTGCTACTTCACATGCATCTGGTAGAGAAACAACCCCCATTGATTGTATCATAACAACTATATCGCTGTTAAGGGCCTTCAAAAAGTATAAAAATGCATATTCTAGAGGTGGTCTCACCGTTGTAGGAATCCTATCCCAGGTTCTTTGAAATTTAAAATTGAAATCATTCATTTGCTCCTGAGGAGCCCTCTTAAGCATAGTTAATTGCTCTAACAAAGACAAATTGTCAGACCTATCCTAAAACTGCCTGTGTAATTTGTCACCCAACTCATCCCAAGTGGCAACTGAGCCTACTCCAAGGCTCCTGAACCATTGTAATGCTCTTCCCTTGAATGATGCTGCAAGAAGTCTTACAGCTACGTCTTCTTGTGTAATGTAATGCACACCACATATGGAAGCCACGTCTCGTATATGCTCAATTGGGGTCGTCTGGTCTTCTCCCGTGAAAGTTGGCAAGCTTTTCAAAGCTGCCATTGGAATATCATAATGTTGTGTCAAATTTAATGGAATACCTCCATTAAATGGCACAAAAGGCTAATTTTTGGGAGCAGCCATTAGAGATGGATTTTCCTACACTGCTGGTAAAACAAAAACTGGGACAGCAGTCTAGAATCTCACAGATGGAGGAGTAGATTTAGTTCTTCTAGAATAGATAAATGTTGTCCTTGACCTCTTTGTTACCCTGCCTTGTCTTCTAGGTGGTGATAGCTACAAATACTCAAAAGGAACTAAGCTGCTCCTTGTCTGAACTCTTCTTATAAACTATAAAAGCATTGATTCTAAAGCTCTTCCTCTTTATGGAGTCGCCAAGTATGCTAGAATGACTTTTGTAAGATCTAAACCTACTGGTTGCATACCAAACCAATAGTATAATGTGGAACTTGTCCCACCAGGCGT
Source organism: Sequoia sempervirens (assembly GCA_007258455.2). NCBI lineage: Eukaryota > Viridiplantae > Streptophyta > Pinopsida > Cupressales > Cupressaceae > Sequoia > Sequoia sempervirens. Next base: position 69,842 of record VDFB02056154.1, read on the forward strand.
GCTAGAAATTGTTATCACCTGAAGTTGCACCCTTATTGAGCCTAATGTTCAACACCTCAGTGTAACATGGGAAGACCTCCAAAGCTGTGGGTCACTTATAGATAGAGGTCAACCTCCGGAGAAGGCCGGCTTCCTTTGGTGTCACCTAAACTACTGATTTTGTAAAAGAAAAGGGAGAAAGAGTGCATAAAAATAAAACTAAATACTATGGTGATGCACCAAACTGATAAGAAATCATGAAATAAAAACAAGATGGACATACACTAGAAAACTAATGGTAGCTATTTCATTCACTCAACATAACCTCTTTGAACTTATGCATCATTCTTAAAAGGCTTGATCTACCTACATATTTTAAGAAGGAAGGTTGAACTTCACAACTTTAAGGTATGAATGTAGACTTAGAAAAGCACAGTTGAAAACTTACATAGTCTAAAAATATAGAAATGAGAGTAGTCTGAACACTAACACTGGCTTTCAAGGTAAACTTTGTGTTTTATATTCCAGAATTGAAATGAGTTACAAAGCATACATCAGTTGAGAAAGGATTGTTAAAAATCACTAACTCATGAGAATGCATAATCTGAACCCTTTACAAAGAGGTGAAAATTCCTTGTGGGTATGTGCAGGATCATGGTATGCCAAAAAGTGGCAATATTTGTAGGGTATGTGGCTGACGACTTTTTTTTCACCCAAAATTAATGAAACGAAAAGGGTTTTTAGAGGAGATTCTCAGCTTTCCAAAAATATAAATTATGATTTAATTTGAATTTAATAAATAATTATTATTCATTTTCTATTAGAATTACTAAAGTCGATCGATAGGTTGATTGAAAAACATCTATAACTTTTAAACGGTATCATATTTTTGAATCAAAACATGTCACATTCTAGCTTTACATACTATAGGATTAAAAAAGAAAAATAAATTTCATGAATTTTTGACCAAGTTAAGGTGGTCAAACAGACGAGTTTTTATATTTTCTAAAAGTTGTAATAAAAATTCATAATTAATTATTTACTTGGAAAAAAATTACAAAAAATATGCATCACATCCGACATGAGTCCTCTACTTATATATAAAATATTACAAAAAATATTATCATTTTATTATGGTTAGGTGGTTGACAGACACCTACTTCTTATTTTTTCCCGAAATTTAAGTACTCGCATTGAAATTTCAAATTTTCACCAAATAGATTTTATTTATTTTTAAATAAACCTAGTATTTTAGAAACTACATTCAATTTTTTACAAATTATATTCTTACATATTTTTGAAATAATATAGATAACTTATTCAAATATTTACGTCAAGTTGCCTAACACTGATATTTCTGAATTTTTTGCCACTTAAGGGCCTGTTTGGCATACCATGATCCTGCACATGCCCTTATATACAAAAGTGATGTCGGCCCCCCTCGGGCTTACAAAAATATCAGTCTCCAGAAAAGTCTGCCCCTAGATCTTTTTTGATGAAGTTAATGTTGCATTAACGTGCGCCATTGCTGTCCATGTCAGTGAAGAATTGCTCCAGGAATGACCTCCTTGATCTTTTGCAACTACAGTATTAACTTCATGGCCTCTGTGTCCACCCTCGAACTTCCCTGCTGAACTACCTTGAATGCCTTGAGGTAATGTCATTAATGTCTATCGACCCTCACCAGTTGACATTCTAGTTGTCCCTACGGTCTCTGCCCTTCTGTTTACTGATGACACCTCCTAGATATCGAGCTAATTCATCGCTTTATTCTCAGAGCAGATCCACGTTGCTTATGTTCTGTTGATCTTGTTCACAAGGGTCAAACTACCACGACTCTCCTGTAACCTCCTCTGATTGGATGAACAGATCTTACATGGAATCACAAGATGGTCAAGGGTCGCTCAGATTGAATCGCATGTCAGTGAGACACCTACCGTGTCTCCTTGATGTGATTATACTCTATAGTGGCATCGGCAAGACTTTCATCCTCGGCAAGAGGTCATAGTAGGCGTTAAGAGTCATGCTAATACCCCTCATTGATTGGCAAGTCCATCGCTATCAGCAAGACTCTCCATTGTCAGCAAGAGCTTTCATTGAGCCCTTCATCCTTCGGTGAGACACTATCAGGTCAAGGAGACCTCTTAGCGAACACAAACCACTTTCCTTGGGCTCAAACATTTCTTTCGGTGAGACACTAGCTAGTCGTGAAGACCTCATGCTGAATCCTTATCATTATACCATTGTGCTCCTCCATCAACGAGACACCCATGTGTCGGTGAGACCTCTTGCTGAAGGCACAACCCTTCGCCAAGACCCCTCATTGGTTAGAAAGACCTCATAACAATGATGTCTCCTTTCGCCGCCAAGCTCATCTTCATTTCGGGGAGACCCCATCCTGTCAGCTAGACATTCCTACTAAAGACACCTTGCTTTGGCGAGACTCCATCAAGTTCCCTTCATTTCAGTCAGGGAGACTTTGCTTTGGTCAATGAGACCTCTCACTGAGCTCACAACTTTCACCGAGACCTCACCATTTCGACAGGACATCTCCCCGAGCTCATCATCCTATACCAAAGGCACCACCCTTTCAGTGAGACATCTTTCAATCGCCGAGATGTTATAGCGAGGCCCACCTTTCTCCCCATTGACATACCTTTTCGTTGAGACCTCCGCTAGTCACCAAGACATCACGGTGAACTCCTACTCTTCGACGAGACCCTACGCCAAACTCCTTTCCTTTATCGATGCTGCATTACTTTGGCGAGACCTCACCCCATCGATGAGACTTTACAGCAAAGCCCCCACATACACTGAAGGCATCCTGCTTCGGCGAGACCTTACCGGGTTAGCAAGACCTCACCCCGATGACAGCTACTTCGCCAAGACCCTCAATGGTCACCAAGACATCTCCCCGAGATGATAATGTTTTGGCAAGTTGAGACCACTTCAGGGAGACTCCCATGTGTCGGTGAGACATTAAGCAAAAGGCAAAACCTTCAGCGATACTTTACGTAGTTAGAGAGACATTACCCTGACTGAAATCATTCCCCCCAATGCCACCCTTGTGAAAAATTGTCGACATGACCTCCTTCCAAGCGGAGAGATACATGAAGACTCATGGTGACCTGAATTTCTGTGCGACGGGTGTATTAAACCAAGTAGAATGCACTACTAGTCGGCAAGACAACAGGAGGGTCTTGCAAACTTTCTTCTCCAATGAGATTTTTTGCACCAAAACTGATCGAGGCATGCCTTCCAATGGACCTCCTTATGAAATATCCTCAGGTGCATGATCTAACCCTTGATGCAAATTCCCCATTTGGCCTTTATGAACACCTGAAACACAATTTGTCTTGCCTGATGAGCCCGTAGGTGAAAATCGGGCAACAGGACCCATTCACCATTAGGGACAAATCAGTCCCATCCAGGAGGGACTCATTCACCCTTGATGGTGAATGAGTCCCATTTGAGCCATTTTCAGTGTTTAAGTGGGAAAAAATAGGTTTTAAGTTTAATTTTTCTCCATGTAGGCCATAGGGTTCAAATTAACAAGAAAAATAGGTGGATTTCCTATAAATACAAGATTTTAAACCCTAATTGATAGAACTTAACCTAATCATTTCATTCATCACTTATCTTCTCTCTCAAGCCAAGCAAGCTAGGGTTTTAATATTCCAAGTCATTCAAGATCATTTTTCATACATTCAAGGGTAGATTCTTCATCTATTGTTGTACAAAATCAAGATCAATCATCATGGAAAGGTATTAACTCCATTGTTTCATGCTTCATTACATCATTTCTTCATTTTGGTTTAATTATGTAAAAAGGGGTTTGACCAAGGCAAACCCCCATGCCCTAACATTCAACATTTCTCCTTCTCTACTTGTGTGTTTGCAGATTTAGGCATCTTGAAGACATGGGAATCATTAAAGATCAAGTTGCAAAGTTTTTAAAGATATCTCCTTGTTGACCAAGTCAAGAAATCAATAAAAGTTGCCTACAGTGTTGAAAATCAGACTTTCAAAGGCGGACACCTGTCAAGAACCAAAGTGTAGACCGAGGGCTTCTATTTCCACTTTTAGATTTTTAGAAATTCAAAAGTGTACTGATTCACCATTAGTGGTGAATGAGTCCCACTGACAGGCCTAAAAAGTGTTCTCTACAGTTTTGGATACCCATTTGTCTGAAACGGGCTCCGAAATAGTTTCCCTTGAATCTGGGACTAATTCACCCAGAATGGCGAATGAGTCATAATAGGCCAAATTTTTAACATCAAAAACATTTCAGAAGTCATTTCTAGTCTCCAACAAGTTCTCAGGTGCACACATTCAGTTTAATCCATTTATGTTATAGTCTACTTTCATTTCTAGGACTTTTTGCATATCACATTGTGTTTTCAAACATTTTACATTTTATTAGTTTTGCATTAATAATCAATATCTTTTATCAGTTTATTGCATTTATGACATTACATTTAGGCATATTTCATTCATATTTGCATTAGTCTTGAGTGTAGACATTGCCCATTTTGGCCTACCTCTCTCCTTTTAGGTGAAAAACCCTAGAAGTGATAGAAAGCAATTGGGTGCCAAAATCTGTCTCTAGAAAGCAATCTCCACTTTTGTTCCTTTCTTTAGTTTTCTCATTTCAAATGTAGTCAAAGTACCAATCAATTGATCTCTGTAATATTTATCAAAATCAATTATTTGAACCTCAATAGCAGATACCTTTTCACTGTAGCAATCTGGAAGAGACCTGATAATTTTCTTCACCACTTTAGATTCTTTAACCATTGCACCAAGACCTCTCATATCATTTTGTCAATTCTTTCAATGTAGCCTTTAACTGTTTCATCCTCAGACATTTGCATCATTTCAAATTATGCCTTCATGTTCTACAGCTTTGCTTGCTTGACCTTCAGATCTCCTTCATAAATTATTTCTAACTTATCCCAAACTTCTTTACCAGTCTTCAAACTCATAACTTTAACTAATTCGGTTTTTCAAAGACTATTCGTAATAATGTACCTTGCCCTAGCATTGATCTCATGCGCCTTGACCTCTACACTTGTACTCAGACCATTCAAAGGTGGAGTGTATGGAGTCTAAAAGGCCTTCTCAATTTTATATCCCTGAACACAAAAATATCCTTCCATCTATGTTTTCCAAAATGCATAATTTTTTCCATCAAATATAGGGTATTCCAAAGGAATCTTGTTCACCATATTGGATCTACCTTAAGCGGTTAAGCTCTTCTTCAAGGAACCTTGCTATAATACTAATTGTTGAAATGAACAAGACAACTGAGAGGAGGGTGTGAATCAGTTGTAGCAAATTTAACCTTCAAAACCCTCAATAGTAAACAAGTCCACAAGCATTCAATATACTCTTATTCTATTAAAATTATTAAGCATGAAATGCAAATAACAAAAACTAAAATCACAACACAACACACATAAGAAAACCAGATTTATGTGGAAAACCCAATGAGGGAAAAACCACGATGAGGATTAGCTCACAATATAAGTAATAGCAAAATTGATACAAAGAGGCTCATTGTCAAAATAGGACATATTGTCCAAAAAGTCTCACAACTAGGGCTCACTACTATAGAAATAATACAAGAAGATAGAAGAAGAATGTTACATAGAGAAACACTTCTCAATGCAACAAGGAGTCCACCACAATTGCTTGTACACTTTCGTAGTCTCACATGAAAGATTTTGGATGCCTTCAGCTCACTGCCTTCAACAACCCTAACATGAAGTTCACACTGCTCTGCTCAAATTCGCATCACATACACTTTACTCACATCAATCTTCACATCTATCTTGCTTCTTGCACTTTCATCCATTCTCTTGCATCAACACCGTGTTCATATTTATATCAACCTCTACCTCAAAACATTCTCCAATGTCATCCACTAGCCATTATACATTCAAATTCAAATTAGGTTGGCACCCAAACATTCCTGTGGTGGATAGGAATGGAAGGTGGCCTACATAAATCCTTAATTAGGACCCGAATACATCCCAACACACTTCAACACACTTCCACAAGCCTCACATGTAATGTTAAACACAAGGTAAGCCAACACCCATGCAAAACACCACAAACATTAAGTACACACTTCCTTATCTATCAAGACAAAAGTTCCATACAACATAATTTACTTGAACTCAATCCAAAACAATCCATGAACTACTTGATATTCATCAAATACTTCAACCAAGCTTCACATCAACAAATACTTTAACTTAGGATAATTGATAACCCTTATTTGCACACTAGTAAATGAAAATCATACTATACTGCATCAAATCAAGTAAAAGTTTGAACACAAAAATATGAAAGCATTATGACCAACTTCCCAAATCTACACAACCTAAATCCAAACAATGGAGGAACGTGGAGCAAATACATTTCTCCCAAACCATATAAAACATTACTGAACAACTGATCTTCACACACTGGTGAAAATATCTTGCACTATACACTAATCCAGAAAACCAAAATTTGAATATAGCAACATTTGTCATCCTTGAATAACTTGTAAGATCCACATAGGAATACTCATCAACACAGAAAGAATGTGGAGCACAATACGGAGCACGTTATGATCATTTGCACAGCACAGTTTACTATATTTATTAAATTTTCTCAAAAGAACTTGGGAACCACGTACCAGAACCATCATCTCATCTCATTCCAACTCATCTTCAAACTCTACAACAAACGAATAGCTCCATGTACTCACAACACTTCCTCAAGTCTCAACTACACATGCACAACCTGTTTTCCTCTTTTCACAATTTTCTCAATATCCTCAACATCTTCATCCTATAATTGGAATCAATGACAACACCAGTCACTTAGAATTCCTATTGACATCAATGACAACACCAGTCACTATACTTTCTATTGACATCAATGACTACACTATCATTCTTGCAACAGTTCATTTTCTTAACTTATATACTACATTAAAACTAGAATTAAATCTAATTATAAAATTTATTGCAAACCCCACTAACCCCTTCCTTGTGTTTGGATGTTATGACACATGATTCATTCAATTGGTGACACACTTATATTTAGATGACCTCAATTTCATCCTTTATTGCCACAAACTTTTGAAACCTATATACTTGTAAATATACATCTACTTTTAGAACAAGTTTCTCACTAAGATCAACCTTTAGGGATTTTTTATATAAGGTTCAAGTGAAAAACTTACTTAAATCTAATTCTCATCCCTAAGAACTATTCCACAATATTTAAACACCCAAAAGATACATGGTGCAAAATATTTTGTGTGGTATTTATTGATGATTAATGCATTTTTTGAATGGTATAATTTGATGTTGCTCTTAATTTGTTCTAGTTCAAATGGATTGTCTTTCAATGGATAATTAATTCCCTAGGGCTTGTCCTTAAATATGAAATCCTAGTCCAATTCAACTCAAATATTTTGACACATAAGTTGTAAATGATAGTTCTATTTGACAAAAGGTTTAGGTTGAAATAACCAAGAATCATTATTGAATTAGAACATGATAGTATCTAGAAGATAAAATCACACTTTTCGTCCCCTTCAAGATCAATAAATGGGTGTGCAATAGAATGGATCTAGACATATAGATCTTGGAAGGTTAAAGTCTAATATATTTTATTATCTCATGGATACAATAAGATTTAAACTAAAACTTTGGACATTGTTGGAAATGGGATGCCATTTAATTGCAATCCTAAATATCATTTATTTAATGTATCTCCTAAGTCCTTGGAAAGTGTTTCCCAACACTAGGATTAGAAAGAGATTAATATTGAATGAAATAATCATGTTAATTGACATTTGTAATTAATTCTAAATGTTAGGAGCATGTGAGGGAATCCAGTATGAGTTCCTAAATAATAGGGGCACATGAGGCACCCACATGGAAGGTGACACTCACCTTAAGTTAAGTTAATTGTTTGGAGTAAAAGATAACACTTCTGAATGCATGTAAAGATCCTAGGAGTTAGGGATTGATTTTTACATGCATGAAGTTTAGTTCAGCTCAGTTCAAAATCAATTTAGTTCAGTTTAGTTCAGTTCAGTTATGGTTCAGTTATCTTCAATTAGTTTTAGTTGAATGCTAGTTGACTTTAGTTAACTTGGAATGCATGATTAATGACTTGATTTGCATGACAGATAATAGGTTATTACCTTCAGTTAATAGGGGATGACCATTCTTGCATGAATGGTGGAGAGATATGTTTCAGTTAACAGAGAATGACTTGGAGCCACCTTGGGTGCCCAAGTTGGCTTCTTGGAGTTAACTCTTTTGCATGCTAAGATATTTCAGAAGGCTACATTAAGTGGGCCCATTCTTGGGTGCCTACTTTGAGGATAAGCTTTGAAGATATCTACAGAATCAAGGTTCAGTTGTGACTTCAGTTTGGGACACCCAAATGGATGAAGCTCATTTTTTGGCATTGTTCTTCACGGTAGAACTCTACTTGCAAGAGATAGGAATACCTTTTGTGAGATATAGGGATTGATCTTTGTAATTGTAACTCTTTGGAGTTTACAAGGTTGAATATTGCCTATTCATCTCAAGCAATTTGAAGAGAGTTTGTATCAGTTTTAATTGCAGATTGTGAAGAAGATTTGGTGAAAGCAAAAGAAGCATTCTCAAGCAAGGATTGGAGTGATTGTAATCTACTTCAGAAATAAAATAGTACATTGATTCTTGGTGGAGTTTTTTCCTGAAAGGGTTTCTCCACGGTATATGATGTGTATCTTCTAATATTCTGTCTAATTCTTCTACAACCTTCTGTCTTCATTCTACAAATGATAAAATGAATTAATCGGATAATCACCCACAAAGAATTTGTAACGAAGAATACATATTTAGATCAGCAATCATAAAGTTTTACAAAGTATTAAGCTACATAATCACCTCAATTTTCAACAGACATCATATTTACAACAAGGCTGAAAATAAATATTAAATGAATGAATAAAAGTATAAAGTATTCATTTTTCTTCTCTTCAAATATATTTACAAGTAATTAACTAAAGACAATTGAATGCAAGCAATACATTACAAAGAGACCTAACACTTATAACCTTCACAATGAAATACTACACCATGATCTTAAGGATTAAAATATATATTGCTAAAATAAGGATTAATGCTTATGATGTTCATAATAAACATTATGTTTGGCAATGCTTTAATAAATATATTGAAATACTGAAATTTACAAAATTAACAAGTTTTTTTTTTTTAGACTGCAAGAATCGGGTAGCCCCCCCTAAAAATTACAGTGTGCCTAGTAAACTTTTTTCACAGGATGCTTTAGCCAATTGAGCTAGGGCCCCCGACCCACGAAATCAACAAGTCAAATATGAACACTAATTATTTTTAGTTTTTCTAACCCTTGATAATGTGAAAAACAATCCCACTCAAATTTATAACTCAACTAATCTTAAGAAATATATTAACTTACAATAATTAAAGCACTCGCCATATATAGATACACATCTCTTTTGTAGACATCTCAATCACACATGATGTGGCAAAAGAATAAAGAAAAGACAAGGCCTAATTAAATAAATGAAAAAAAATCAATTTTAAAGAATAAAGGATATGAAATAGAAGAAGGATGCCAATAACAATAAAAACATTTTGAATAATAAATTAACACTATAGAATACAAACAAAATAGATTACATAACAAACTAAATAATACATTACTACACATCAAATTCATCCGGCAGCCATTAAAAATAAAAAGTTGGAGCATACGTAATTATTGTTTCCAATAACATTAACAAAGTTGATATGAATTCAATTCATGACGATCCAAATAATACTAACACAACATAATAATAAAATAAAATCACATTCTCCACATTTTTATATTAACATTTCATACGCTCACCTCATCAACCAACAAATATGGGAGAATAATTCAGTTTTATAGTATTGGAAAATAATCAGAAAATAATCTTTTACGTGTATGGAGTTAGTTTTCACCTTCCCCCTCACATTTTCTCCCCACTGACTTGCCGTAAAATACGTAAATAACAACTCTTCTACCGTCAAATCTTGACCGCCAACTTTGTCTCACCGTAACATACCAAACCATATATTTCCCTTTTTCATGCACACCGTCAAACCGCGTTAGCCTTCCGGTTTGGAGGTAGGCACCTCTATTTTGACTATGGACCTCTTCCATACTAGGGCTTTTAGCTAGAGACCTTATTAACTATTATAGGAAAAAGGAAATACTTGGATTACTTGGTTTACAATGTCTTATAATAGTTTAAAATTAGTATTTAAAGTGAGAACAATACTTTTGTAAAAGTGTGTGATCAGCATGAGGTCATAGGGGTCATTAGATTTTTATTGTCTTGTAAATTTGAATAGGAAGCTTCTTCCTATTAATATGAGAGGACTAGAAATAGGCAGTACTCAATTTAGTATGAATTCTTCTGGTAGATGTGTGTTTGGAAAGTTGTTGATGAAAAATATCACCTACAACAATAGAGTATGATATCATTAAAGTTCTTATAAATCCAAAAAGATTTGTATTATTCAATAAGATAGATATGATTACATGATTTATTATCCAAATGAACAAGAACTATATAAATTAACTATTTAAAATAATTTGATATAATTGTCAAAGGGACATGGCTCTAACTATTATTATTGAAACCGTGTAGTATTGACACTTAGAGTTGAATTGCACTTATTAGACACATTTGAAATCTATTGTTGAGGGTTACTAAACACCCCTAATTCTCATTGAATTAGGGGCCTTTCATTTTCAAGTCTTGTCAAGAGTCGTACTACTAGCATCTTCTTGATTGCTTGCAATTAGTTGTTTTGAGATTTAAGCTTTTGGTCTTGTTTAGTATGTATTTTTAAAATTACAAATCCAATATTAATAATTTTAAACTTATGGATTAAAATATTTTAATTAGAATTTTTTATATTAGTTTTTTTGTAGGGAAATGTAAGTTGTATTTTGAGGCCAAACCTTGAAATACAAGGGGGGAATGTGTGGCAAGAAGTTTGAAGAAAACAAAAATGAAATTGTAAACTTGCATGTTGGGGTCGAACCTCAAATGAAAAAAGAGATGAAAAAGGTTGCACAAAAGGTAAAAGGGAATGCCAAGCAAAGTTCTTGGCATTGTTGGAGTTGATTGTTAACCCCACAACTTTCATAAATCACCTACAACCAAAACACCTATTACAAAGAGAGAGAAACACAACTGATTTTCTATACAAATTTGAGAATTGCATTGGTCTAAATAAATATTTGAATGATTACAATATATAATAATGAATCATTATAAAATTAAAATAAAAATGAAAACTTAGATGAAACCCTAGGTGAGGATTAAATTATATCATGGCATGTATCTAGGTTATCCCATGCTATGAGACAAAAAAGCACATACCTAAGTTTAACTTAATTATAATAAAGTAAAATGGAACCTAATTAATAATTAATTAGACAATTTGCCTATTTTAATCTAACAACGTCTCTTAAGTAAAACTTAGGGAGAAGATAAAACTCTAATAATGAATGTGTAGATGGTTCTTAGCTACAAGGCCTAATGAGGTACCCATATATAAGCATATAAATATATCATAACAAAAGAAAAGGAGAAAACCACATGAAAAAAATCCTCTTCAAAAGAGAGAAAAATGAAATAAATGTGTACTAGTAAAAGAAAGAAAGAAGTAGGACTCGACATGAGCCCCCAAGGACTACTTATCTCACATAAGTACAATAAATATCCCCCAAGTAGGGGAGAGAAGATAAGAATATGAATCTCCCAATAAAGAAGTAGCCCCTATGCCAATGATGAAAGCCTAAATCTAGAATACAATATATTGATTGCAAAAATAAAATCTCTTCTTATGAAGAAATAGATCCATTGGTGATTATAGAAATTATTCCCATGAGTTGGATAGGGAATCCAAATCCAAATGTTTATCTCTGAAAAATGCTAAAATATCCACATGATGAAATCAAGTGACGTTAATCTTAAATATTGCGAAGATGGGTGTAGAACAAGATCCAAATATACTAATGATGGGCTATCATAGCTTGATGGAGATGAATGTCCTCAAATCAATCCTCCTAATTTGCAATATGAGATGCCAAAAATAAAGATAATGTGTCTACTAGATATGAATCCATTGCAGTTATGCATAGAATATTATTAATGTCCTGATGTATTGAATCAATAGGGGCTATAGACGTGGCGATACTAATCTCATCAAGAACAACAAAATATGAAAATGTTATCTTTATAGAATTTTTTGGAGTAAGGAGATAAGTCTATGTACCATCAAAACATGCAAGACCTATGATATACTCAACTTCCTCCAAAGTATCATCATCAAAGGGTATGCTACCTACATCATCAAGCAGAATAAGATAATATGTAGTAGGATCCTCTGGGGATGGAGAGATATGAGGGTCTCCATATATCTTGAAAATTTTGGTCCAAAGTGTGTGGACAATCAATGCTCAATACAACATAGATAGTGTCAGGATCGACACTAGAAAAAACCAATCCTACAACATGGTTGATGATTAGCCTTGTTGATCTACTCCCTAGTGTTTTTGGTCCAAGTATGATTCCATAAAACTAAGGTAAAATATTGAGCCACCTAATATGTGTCAAGATGTCATTTTTTACAAGACACGTAATTATCCTTTTCTAGGATTATTATAGAATAATGAATAGTAAAATTCATGATACCTTCTCAAATAATAAAATTAGAGACCAATAACTTCAATGTGTATAGATCAACTGAAATGAATTCATATCATGCAAATAGAATATTTCTAGGTTCCAAGATGTCAAAGTAATCAGCTAGAATGTGAAATAATGAAAAACTAAATTAAAAAACCTAGAGTAGATTTTGAAAAAAGTGCATGAATAGATATGATTAGATCTAAAATACCTTTTAAATACCATAAAAATCATGAAAATTAGAAATAGAAGAAAATTTTTAATGGGAGCCAAAAATAATGTTTTTGATAAAGGAAAAAATGGGTTTTACAGGGACCCAAAACCACCAAGTTTACAACAAAAGAAAGAGGACAAAAAAGTCTAGCGGAATAAACAGGCTGCAAAAAAGGAAAAAAACCAGAAAAAGTAGCAACCAACCACAAAAGACCAGGAAGGTGGGAGCCAAAAATAATGTTATGAATTTGATGGTGATCAAATATACTGAAAAATTTTGATAATAAGATATGAACCATTAGAAAGTGCTCAAAATAAAAATTTTGACCATATCTTGTTTACAAAAAGCTAACTCCATTTTCCCAAGTTTGGAAAAAATAAAAGAGGTCCCTTTTCAATATGGTTGGACGGGGTTATAGTGGCTAGCAAGTTGCAAACAAGTGGAACCACTCTCCTAGGTAATGATCAATCCATGACTAGGCAACATCCGATCCATGAATAGATGGCAACTAGACCACTGGTAGGAAGTGACCTACAATGATATGATCCTATGGGTTTCAGGAATAATTTGAGTGGAAACAGTAAAAAAAATTGGTGAAGAGATGAAAAATGATCGTGGGAATTAGCTTAGAAGTTGGTGGAAATTTGTGGTGAATGGAGTAGTGCCACTAGGTCCTAAGCAATGTTGGACTTAATATTTAGGCCCAATAAATATATTGGGAATATTTATAGTAGATGTCAAAAATAAGTTTTAGTGTTGGTAAACTAAAAATTTACAATGAAAAAAACCCACTAGTTATTGTTGTGATGTTAGCCCTACAAAATCATGCATAGGATTGTACTAAAGTCAGCAAAATTAAAAAAATCATAATTATTTTTTTACAGTAACCATTATAGCATTGTAAATTGTCACCCTTGGCAATTCCACACTATGTTTTGCTCCCCTTTAAGTTATGGTACCTAATTAAGATCCTAGAATTTCCAAAATTATGCATTCTACAACTTATTTTAAATATTTTATGACAATTTGCAAGCATAAAACAAATTCTCTCATTTAATAATTTGTCCCTGAAAATTTAAACCCTCAAAAATAGGGTTGAGACACTGGCACCTAGGGCACCTATGTCGCCCTATTTTGGCTCCAAATTTAAATATGTCGGTGTCGGTATTTTATTATTTGAAATTCAAATATTTAAAGTCAATTGTCGGGATTTAATTTTTGGGAAATTAGAATAAATGCCTATAAATACCTAGTTATTGCATTATTTGAAATCTAACAAGAGCAATCTAGAAAACTATTGGTGAACTTATGATCAAGAGCATTCAAAAGCAAGTCAATTTCATAATATGAAGTGTGTTTCTAAATTTTCAATAACAAGTTTAGAATATTCCATCCATATAGAATATTTTAATGGCATCTTAGAATTTTCAAGAAATGATGTGATCATAACATAAGCACCTTTTCTCCCTCCAATCCTACCCCCTAACGATTAGGGTTTTATCTTTTGCACCCAATTTTCAAAGGGTGAGATCTTGGGCATATTAGCTCCAATTTTGAAGCATTTATTTTATCTTGGCTATTTTTCTACACTCTATATAGTAGTGTAGGCATTTTATAATTTTGATGTGAATTTTGACCATAATTTATATATTCTCATAGGTGTACATATTCTCATTTTAATAACTTTTGAGGCTCTATTTTGATATATATAAATACCTTTCTAGGTGACTTTTTTTTAAGTGCATAATTTTTTGTGTACTTTGTAGTGGAGTCATTTTAATTGATTTTATTTAAAAAAATAAATTTCATCATAGAGCCTATTTTGAGCATTTTTAAGGCATTGGAATGAATACCACTTTGTAATACCTTCTTGTGAAAATTTTATTTGTACTAATTATAAAGTTACAAATAATTTATTTGAGAAATTTATTGATTGAATTAGAATGAAAATATCTTATGGTTTTATTGTTATCACAAACTATGGTAAAGTTAGACTTTTTGAGGGTTTCATCATGGATTTAGCATTAATTTCATACTTACATTTTCAAGATTACTTCAAAGAATTTTTTTCTTTAAAAAAGAGATAAAGAATCACTTCCTTAAGAAATGTATATTGCCTTATCTCTTGGGACTCATTCTTAAGCCAAGCGACTATGAAAAAAATAATGCATGGTTGAACAACAATGGCATGTTCTATGGACTAATATTTTTTACTATTTCTAAGGATATTCTACATCACATAGAGTGCACTAAGTTAACTTTCACCACTTGGACCATAATTCATTACTTGTATGGAGACTCTAGACCTTCATCTAACAATCACATTTCCTTAGATGAATAGGTGCATACTAGGACTTTAATTCCCCATCTTGTGTAAACACATCCTAATGGGATGATTAGTCTATTTTGTTGGAATACATTGATGGCCCATATTATTTAGAGGACATTCTAAATTCTTCTTCTCTTATTGCTTCATCAAAGTTTAGAGTAACTTCTTTTAGAGCTTCTAATGATTCTCTATAGGAGGGTTCTTTATTTCTACAAGATCCACTTCACTAGGAGGCTTACTTACAAAACATTTCACATCTATTTGTGGACACTCTACCTTTTGAATCTTGATGAAACTCTCAAAAAAAATTATATAATTGTATTTGATGATAGATTCCATTTAACTATTTTCCTAATCAATAATCTCTTTCTCTCTCTACCATATCATGCTACTTATTTGACATACTAATTCACATTTGTCTAGGTTTCACACTTAAATGGCCATTATTCTTTAATTTTATATTGTAATATGATCATTCTTTAGCATCGATATCAAGACACATGAATAAATTCCAAAAATAGTCATCTTGATTCCTTTCTATATTTCATTTGAGTGGTAATTCAATAGTTTCATAGCTTGAGGTTCCTTTCTTTCAAAAATAAAATGCATCATCCATTGTACAGGAACCTATTATGGCACTCATCATGTAATATTTTGCATTTCTCTTCTCTCTCTTCTTTATGGAGGCACACATGGGCCTTATCTTGTAGGGTTTTATGACACTCTTCTTGGGGCTTCTTAGTCCATCTTTATTTTCTCTCTTTTGGGGGGATTTTTTTTCCTATGGATTTTCTTCATTTCCTCATTTATAATTGTTTATTTGTAATTCAATATTTAGCATGGCCTTATTTCTAGGAGTTCCATCATTAAATATTTGTTTTTTTATCATATCCCTAAGTTGCACTTAGTGGAGTGCTAGTGTACAATATTTGTTACTTTAGGATATGTCTTAATCTTATCGATAATATTATAAATATTATTTAATTTAACTTAGGTAATTTATTTTTAATTACTTGAGTAAGATAGGATAATGAGTTACACATTTAGGGGATTCAACTTTTTACTTATCTTCATACCCTCACTTTTTTGGTTTTATGTCTTATTTGTATCCTTATTAGATTTGGAAACTAAGACTATATATTTGTAGCTATCTTTATTTCTTGAAATATAACAAAGAAAAGCATTGTGAGCTCTTTCAATATATTGAAGACTTAACTATTTTTGATAATATTTATTGGTGTAAAATATTTACCATCATTTACACCACATATGTTACTGCAAGTTAATCACTTTTTAGTTGGAATAGGTAGTTACCAAGTAGTTATCTCGAAGTCAAATTTGAATGAACCTTTTCCCTCATTTTTATGGAATGAATTCACTCAAATTCCTATATATGTGCATTATTTTTCATCAAATCAATCATCTTCCATTTGCATACAATTTGCATTTGTTTATTGTTTCAATTTAGCTTATTTTGACATGGTATCAAGCTATGCTTGATGCGAACGAAATTCATTTATGAACATTCTGTAATGTTTTGGATTTGAAAATCAACTTGAATTTTTCCAAAATTGAATTGTAATTTTCATTTTGGTATATCCTTGGCGTGAACTTTGGTTTTTGACTTGCATATTTTGGAAAAAATTAATTGTATTTGGTGTGGATATGCAAGCAATTGGTCGATCAATCTCTATTTTGGCATGGAATTTGTTGCCTTTTTACATCTAGTGAATTTGGCCATATTTTTATACTAAGTATGAGAAGATGATGTTGGTGCAGTCAAGTTTTCTAGATTGGCATGGACGACATGGTCAGACATTGGCATGTAGCTCAAGTTTTCATAGAGCACAATATTTTTTTGGTCAATCGATGTCCACAGTGGGAATGAAAATCAGCATAGAAGGTGGGAAACAAGACAATTTGAATTCAAATTCTATCCTACATAGCTGCAATTTAAATTGCATAGGTGTATGGGTGTCATATTTAATCACAACTTTTATTGCACAATTCATTTACAAATTTCATAATTTGTTGAGGTCCACAAGGTGACATCATTTTGGTCACATAAGCCCCTTGTCATAGGGATATTTTATTACTGGTCATAACCAACTCAGGGGGCTTACACTCCATTTCATTCTTAATTTGTTTTCTTCAATTTGTTTGAAAATTTTGTAAACCATTTTTTTGTGATAAAGTTGGCGTAACTTTCAATTGGCAACTCGAAATTGAATGACATTTTTTTAAGTGGTCAATTTTTCATTCCTAATCCATTGGAGTAGATTCCGCACTAGGATTATAAAGTTCTATTTTTCACTCCAATTGGACTTGCCTATGCACTATAATTACAAATTGCAAAATTTTAGGAGTTGTTCATGTGTTATCTGCACTTCTTCTTCCTATCTTTTTTATTTTCCAGACTTCTAGTTTGGTTGCAACAATAAACTAAATCATGGATTGAAATGTTCCAATTCCTCTTCTAACTCCATTTAACTACCATCAATAGAAAACTAAGATTCAACTAATATTAAAGAACAAGGGGTTATATAGAGCTACAATGAGGATAGAAAAGGAGCCTCCAAATAAAAGTGCTAAAGTTGAGTGGTTCAATAAGTATGATCAATGCTTTGGTTTCTTGTCTCTAATTGTGTCTCCAAAACTTACGTTTCATGTTGAAGCTTTAAATACGCCTAATCAAGTTTGGACAACATTGAAAAAAAAAATTAAGAGGAAAGATGAAATGTGAATCCATGAGTTGGAGAATGAGCTCATTAGTTTGAGCTCCAATTCTTTTGATACATTAGAATATTTCTTCACTAGATTTAAATCACTAAGCTTGCAACTTAAGGAACATTGAATGGAGAAAAGGGGTGATCAACTAGTTATCTCTATCCTCTCTAGGCTAGGTCCTAATTACTCAATGTTTGTTTCCACTTTCTCCTCAACCAAGAGCGATATGGGAACCACTTGGAGAATTACCTCCTTAGATGAATATATTTGCAAACTAACTAGGGAGAAAGATAAGTTAATTCATATGGAGACATTGAAATCTACAAAATCTCAATCCCTTATTATTGGGAATGGGAAACCAAAGACTTCTAAACAAGGGAAGAAATAATCACAACAAAAGGAAAAAGAGAGTAAGACAGAACCAAAATCAGATTCATCTGAACCTAACACTCAAAACTCTTCATCTCGAGGAAAACCTAAGAAAGAAAGAGTTAATTTTTCTTATTGTAAGGGGAATGGCCATGATGAAAACAAGTGCATGAAAAAATAGATTGATCATCTTTATCATCCTATTCAAAAGAACAATATAGGGGTTTGAAATTCCATCAAACTCTCCTCATCAAATCAGGAATCAACTAAGGAAAAGGATAAAGATAAATCTATGGGCAAGCTCTAGTTGCTACAACTTTCACATCATCTCCATCTTGGATTATTGAATTTGGTGCTTCAAACCACATTGGTTAATTGTAGGTTGAGTTATCTTCCTTAGAGCCTTCTAGTATTTCTACTATCAATAGTTTGGGTAATGATACTCCAACTTCAGTCATAGGGAGAGGGTCTGTTGAATTTGAAGGAGGCTCATTTTCAAAATTTTGAAATGTCCCTTCACTTTTAGCTAATCTCCTATCAATGTATCAAATTAATCACATAGGGAAAGACATGAGGGTCATTTTTTCTCTAGACATAGTTGAGATCATAAAGTTGCACAACAATGATTTGGTAGTAGTGGATAGGGCAGATCATAATTCCAATTTATATACCTTCTCATATTATACATTAGATATTTATCCCATAGATTTTCTTACTCATTCCAATGAGATTAGAAAATTATGGCATGAATGATTCATATATCTTAACTGTTGTTATCCTAAGTAGTTAAGTCAACAAGACATGGTCATAGGATTTCCTATATAAAGTCATTTTTTCTAAAGGTGATTATTAGGGTTGTGCCCTTGGTAAGCATCCTAAAGAAAAATTTGAGAAAGGTAAGTTATGGAGGGCAAGATAGATTTTGGAGATAGCTCACAGTTATATAACAAGGGTATTTTCTCATCCATCTTTTACTAGGGAAATATATGTTTTCACCTTCATATATTATTTTCTAGATATACATGGGTCTACTTTCCTAGATAGAAATATGAAGTGTTTGACAAGTTTCAAGGTTTTAAGGCACTGACTAAGAAGAAATTGGGAAATTTCATCAAGATTCTTCAAACTAATAATTGGGGGAATATGTCAACACTAGGTTTTAATACTTTGCACAATAGAGGGGATAGATATGTATCATACCATTCCCAATACTTCTCAACAACATACTATTGTAGAATGCAAGAACCATTCCTTGAAAGAGATGGTGTATAAGAGTGAATTTGCACCCTATGTGCAAATCCCCTTTTTTCCTTCATCCACTTTAGAAAACCAAGTTTGGAGGCTTAATTCCACCTAAGCCCACTACTTGAGTCACACTTGGTGCCTGTTTTGAGCATCGGTAGAGATTTTTTTGTAAGAGACGCTTGTGCGGCACGTAGATGTCTACACAGCGCACTTACATCCCTGATAGATTCTCATGTCTAGAGCTTGAGGATTCGTTATGTACTTCCCATTGGGGGTCAATTTGTAACGCCCTCTTCGGACAACCGACCCGAATATGGTTGTTTCTCTTCATCTCTTCTTCATATTCACCCCTTCAATAGGCATTTCATCTCTTCACCACTTCTGGACTTCATCCACAAGCTTCACAATCTCTCCACAAGCTCTAAGCAACTTCTTCACCATCTCTTCAATCTCCAAAAAGTTTACAATTCACAGCAGAACATCAACACTCCACCACTTCAGTAGAGCAAGTGTGGAACAAAACACCATTGCAGCAGAGGCTTGAGTTCCTCTCATATTCTCCCACATTAGCCTTGAGTGCTCTTGGTGTAGGTGGTAAGCTTTCACTCCTCTCCTCTATTATTTGGTTGAGTAGCATAACACTGTTTTGTAGTGCTATAGTGCTCTTTACTTCCTTCCTACTTTTCTCTCTATCTATCTGGTTGTCCATGGAGGTGGGAACACCAAAATGGGGTCTGACTGAGGTAGGCCACTATACAACCACCCAATAATTTTCCCTCTCTCTCTTGTGTGCAGGTATTGAAGACATGAGCTGGAAGCTTCATCACTCGCAATGTTGTAAGTATTTCCTTCCTTTCTTCTCCTTATTTTCTCTATTTCACTTCATTTCAATCTTATCACTTCCTATTGCTTTCTTGCATTCTGGAGGTTCTTAGAAATCAGAGTGTAAGTCATCACTTAGCCATTTTTTGAGGCATTCTTGCTTTCTGGTCCCTACGAGATGCCAACGCGCCTCTGGGATGCCAGCACGCCGCGTTGTCATCTGTATTCTGCATTGTCATCCTTTGGCTGAGAGCTTGGTAGTTTGTCCAAAAAATCTCTATGACCTGCTCTTTCAAATTCTGAAACTCACACTGCTATTCCATTGAGGTAGTATAGGGCAGTTCACCCCGTGAGGCTCTCTGAGTGAAGAGAACTCGTGAGTAGCGAATCCCCCTATATTATAGATGGTAACTGTATGGTACACTTCAAGGGTCTACCTTCATAGTACTAGGCTAAAGTAATTAAATTTTCTTATTACATTCAAAATAGGGTTACTCATAAATCTTTGAAGGGTATCACTCCCTTTGAATCTTGAACAAGAAGGAAACCTTCAGTCCAACACTTGAGAAATTTTAGATCTCTAGCTATGACACAAATACCTTAGTAGAATCGCAAGGCTATGGCTCCTCAATGCAAACCTTTCATTTTTGTAGGTTATCCAAATAATGTCAAAGGATATCAACTTCTCCACCCCACCACACATTTTTTTTTTATTGAGATAAGTGTTAAGTTTCAGGAGGGTCCTATTGAATCTACATTTGAAATTTCTCCCTTTATTATGGACTCACTTAGTTCTAATGATTCTTCTAACAACTCTGACCATCCACCAGCATTTCTTAAGGAAGAGTCTTCTTCTTCTTCTTCTAATAGTGAGTATGGTGATAATAATCCTTATTACTCTTCTTTCCCACATGCTTTGGAGGATGATATTTTAGCACCTAACTCACGCACTTATCACCTTATCTGGTTTAGAAAGACACTTGACAGTGCAACTACTTGGGTAGGGAATCTAGCAAATGGTAGACATACACAGTCAGATTATCAAGATGGGCCACATTCTTTTCTTGTCTCATTTTTTTATACACATATATTTTGAGAAGCATCAAGCATGTATGAGTGGGATAGAGCTATATAGGAGGAATATGATTCCTTACTCTAAAATCACTCATGGGAATTGGCTCCACTTCTTTAAGGGAAGGAATATGGTTTTATGTAAGTGGGTCTATGAGACCAAGTTTGGAAAAGATGTGTCAGTTGATAAATATAAGGCATAGTTGGTTTCCAAGGGCTTTTCTTAACTCGATGACATAGACTACATAGGAAAATTTTCCCACATGGCCAAGATGACTTATAGTTGACTCATAGTTGCTACTATCATAGCATATGGCTGGGATGTGCATAAGATATATGTGAAGAGTGATTTTCTTCATGGAGACATTGAGGAGGAGATCTACATGGAACAACCACAGGTTTTTTCAGGATTAATCCTTAGTGTGTAGAATTAGTAAATCCCTTTATCTTCTCAAACAAACCCCTAAAGATTGTTATGCCAAATGAATTTCTTCCTTATCACTTCTATTTTTAGTCAATGTCATTCAGATCATAATGTGTAATTCCTGTGGTGGGATGATTCATTTTTAATATGGTAATGTATGTTGATGATCTTATAATTTCAAGGAGCTATCCATCTTCTATTGTAGCGATTAATATAACTCTACACTAGAGATTTCATATGACTAACTTGCGGTTACTACACTACTTCCTTGGAATTGATATTTCATACTTTGATACAAGGATTACTCTTGCTCAACCTAAGTACACCACTAATCTTCTTTCTTGATTTCACATGGCTCATTACAAGTCATCTTTAAATCCATTTCTTTTTAGAGTCAAGCTTGAGCCTGACAATACTACACCACTAGTTGATGCTACTTTGTATTGCCAACTTGTTAGAAGTCTCATTTATTTCAATCGGACCAATCCTAACATTTCATACATTATTAGCATGGTTTCTATTGTCACTTGGAATTGCACCAAACTAAACAAAGGGTTTAGAATTCCAATGAAATAATGGGACTAACCTCAAGGTGTGGGAACTTGCAAATGAGGTTAGATCTCCAGAGAAGGATAGATTCCTTTCTAAACCAGCTGCAGTGAAGCCTGGTCTAACCCAGCGTTGTAAAGTTATATACTAACCCTAGACTATGAACTTGCAAGAGGAAAAGGGAGAAGGAGAAATACTAAAAATAAGGGAAAGGTGAGGCACCAAGTTTTAGAGTGTTTCTTTCTGGTTTTGATGCACATGATGTAAAGTAAATTGTTTGAGGGGGTCACACAGTTCTCAACTTTATCAAATTTACAAAGGGGACATGAAGGCTAAGAGTCTAAAAGATCAAAAGGGGTAGAGGTTACCCATAATCAACACTTTTACAACTAGCTAGCATAATAATATACCCTCCATAAATGATAAAAATAGTGCATGCATAGAGATATCAAATAACACATAGGATACAAGCATAGGGAAGAGGTGAAATGAATGATTTTTTATCAACACAAAGGCATGGAAGCCAATTTTATAATCACAGAATGCTAGAGTAGCATAAACTTGTTAGAGAAAATCTAGGGAAGAAACCCTTGAAAATGTACTAGTGTTGCCTTTATAGTTTAGGCATAACTTAGTCAACTCCAGCTAAACCCTAACCTCGCCTAGGGTTAGAAACTAGTAAAAATTCATCCCAATGAGAGCTGAGGTGACCAGATCATAAAATCCATGCTAAAGGACAAGCCTAGGATGCACCAAGACTACACACCATAGCTTTGCAATAAATGTTATCTGAAATCCCTCCAAAATGCCCCTACAAAATCAATGATCTAGAAATGGGGCAAGAGAAGAAGGATGATAATCAACCATAAATGAGCATGGGTGTCCATGGGATCAACTACAACCAACAATAATTGCAATAAAATCCTTCCTCGAGCCTCAAAAATTGAACAAGCAGGTGAGAAGGTCACTCAAGCATTAATGGCACCACTATGAAAAGTATGTCAAAACAAGGAAGGTCAAGGTGTTAGGCCCGAAAGGAAACCTTCGCTAGCTCAAGAATTAAATGGCTTAGAACCCTGCCAAACTATCACTGTTGAGAGTCAGGCGTCGAAGATACCTTGCACCGCTTACTAAAGAAAACAAGGTCGAAGCAAAGAACCACAAACACTAGAACTTGTCAAGGGTTGACCTTCGGGCCTACCTCATACTGTATGTTGAAGACTGGAAGAAGGAAGAACAAGCTCGTGAGGTTTAAAAGTTGCTACCTGTGTTGGGCGTCAAAGATCGGGGTCTTCCTGTTGGGTTACCTCATACCGAATAATGGTAAGAGGTAAGGCAAAAGCTTGACCTACGAAACTCGAAGATCTTGACACTTAGCCAGATTTTGGTGGAAGGAGTTAGGGAGGAAAGAGGTGGGTGAGAAGATGAAGAGAATGCAGGAGGAAGTAAAGAGGAAATCCAATCCACAATCCCTAAAAGGTCTTTAGAGATCAGAGGTCAGGGGGTCAACTTACCGCTTACCACTTGCCACAAAGTGGTAAGAGGTAATCTATGGAAGAGTGAAGCCCGAAATTCCAAAAAATAAGGACTTAGTCAAATTTTGAAAGAACTAATCAAGATGCTAAGGAAGAAATGGAAAAGAACTTGGAAGAAAAGTGAAGGGGAGAAAGATCTAGACAAGTGTCCCCAAGATAAGATC
Source organism: Sequoia sempervirens (assembly GCA_007258455.2). NCBI lineage: Eukaryota > Viridiplantae > Streptophyta > Pinopsida > Cupressales > Cupressaceae > Sequoia > Sequoia sempervirens. The sequence continues at coordinate 94,045 of VDFB02056154.1, forward strand.
AACAGTTCCATCGTACTTCGCACCAAGGGAGTTGGTGGATGTTAGATAAAATGTGATGCAAAGAAGGTATATGATGGAAAAGGAAGAAGCCATGTGGTGCAAGTAGAGAAAGGGAAATTATGTGAGGGATTTCACATGTGCACATTAAGTTGTTCTAAAAGGGGGCCATGCCTAGGTAATTGAATGAGTTGATTAGCAAAAGAAAAGTTATAATAACCTTGTCGATGATAGACAAGGGCTTTGAAACCAATGTGAAACATTGAAAACCCTTTATCTTTATCACTTTTATCATCATCAAGCGGAGAAAGATAAATTTTAGACAACTTTGTCAGAGACCGACGCAAGTTTCCCAACTTGAGAAAAACTTTGAAATGACTCAACTTTACTTAGACAAGGCCACTCAAAAGTTAGAATGACATTTCTAGACATCGACACACTTTATAACTTCACAAAGATGAACTCTATGTGATACTCGAGAGTAGGAAAGGTATGAAAACCTAGGCAACAACTAGAAATTTCAAGATTTATGCAAGAGCCTCATGAGTTGCATTGGAAAGAAGATAAGAGGATACTTCATTATATTTAGAGAACTATCATATTTGGTATTAACTACAGAGTTGGTATAGAGGTTTATTTGGTTAGCTATACAATTTTAAATTAGATTGGTGATTCTCAAATTCATAAGTCCACTTCAAGTTACATTTTTTCACTTGGGTCTAGTCTTATCAATTGGTCTAGAAAAAAGCAACATATTATTTCTTTATCTTCCACAGAGGTTGAGTATCGAGGAGTTGTTGACGCAACTAATAAGGTTATTTGGCTTCAAAGTATTCTCACTGATTTTGGTATTCCTTCATACAACCTATAGTTATCTATTGTGACAATCAAAGTACTATTCAGATATGTAGGAATCTAGTCCAACACCAATAGACCAAACACATTGAGATTCATATACATTTAATTTGGGAGCACATTCACGACCAAATCATTGACTTAGTATTATTCTAGTATTTAGAGTAGGTTGTTGATATCTTCACCACACTCTTCACTGAGAGAAAGTGCATTAACATACAATCTCTTCTTGGGGTGCAGTCCACTTTAGCAGTGACATCCTCCTTAGAGGGACATTCTAGTCCTCTTCATTTAAACTCATTTGGGACAAATTTTTTCCCCACTTATTTTTCTCTTCATTATGAGGTGTTTTGTTCTTGGGTACCTTATCAGGTCCTTTTTTCGAGACCAAATCTTTCATTCCCACCTAGTTGAGCTTAAGGGGGGTATTGGTCTAAAATATTTACCATTATTTATGCCACATATTTATTGTAGGTTAATCACAGCTTAATTGGCATAGGTAGTTATCAAGTATTTATCTCTTAGATCAAATTTGAATGAATCTTTCCATCTATTTTTATGAAATTTATTTCACTAAAATTCCTATAATATGTACTTTATTTTTTATCAAATAAATCATCTTCCATTTTCTTGAAATTTTCATTCATCTGTTGTTTTAATTTTTCTCAAGTTTCCTAGTTCATTTTGACAATATTAATTTATATTTAAGTCAATTTCATTTATCTCGTAATACTAGATCCTAGTTGTAAATATGATCATATATTCTAACATGGAATGCACTAAGATTCTACTGGTCATTCATTAGCATAATGAATCTAGAAAAAGTAACTACAAATCTCATGAGGCATTGATTTTTGTGTCATCTTTTGGCCATTATAGATCACTCCCATAACTAGAGGATGATATATATAATACTCTTGAAGTTGGTCAAAATCAATGAAGAAAGTAGAATATAGTTAGGCATGCCATTGTATTACAATAAATTTTAAATTCTATAATTTATATGTTGTAATCAAACTAAAAAAATTGTATCTCTGTGTGGCCATTAAAGATCACTCATATAACTAGAAGATGATATATAATACTCTTGAAGGTCATAAAAATTAGTGAAGAAAGTATAATATAATTGGGCATGCCATTGTATTATAATATCTTTCAAATTCTATAATTTACATATTGTAAATAATGGATAAGCCCTAACAAGTTGGAATCCCATTGCAATAAGTTGTAATGTTAATATAATTGTAATAAATAAATTAAATTATGTTTTTTAATCTCATAAGATTATTGAGTTTATTTGTTTGGTTACATACTTTGATAATCATTTATTGGACCCTAACTACATCAAGATTAGTGAATGATTAAGGAGAATCAATTAATTTAAGTTGGTGTAAAATCTAGTTATTTTATATTATAAAAACTAGGGTTACTTGTAGAGTAAAAATACTAGTAAAATTTAGAGAATAAAAAGAGATTTATGGTTTTGGATCTAGATTTGAGATTTGAAATGAAATAAATCAAGTAGGAATTTAAATACTATTTGACGGTATAATTTTTGGTGTTTGATACTAATTGAATTTAGGTTGGATGAATATAATAAGTAAACATAGTTATGGATTATTATTATTAGAAACAAGACTTACATCTCTTAGGGATATTTGTTGGAAAATTTTATGAGATTTTTATGAATTTTCTATTCGTATAATTCTGGTAGGCAGTTAATCAACTAATAATTCATTTTTTTATGAGATATTTTGAATTAAAAGCATGGGTGTTAGCTAGTGAACTAGTGAAACCAATTAAATGAGTCTTGAAGGAGTTTAGGTGAACTCCTCAAACACCCTAGAATCACCTGCAAGACAAAATAACTTCCACAAGAGAGAAATGGCAGAAATATCATGCTATCATTAAGATGTAAGAATGCAAAATTGAATATGAGATGATTACAAATGTAAAAAATGCCTTGAATATATAGGCATGAGTGAAAACCTAAAATGTGTAAGATGTTGTCAAGTGTTAAAATCACACTACATGTGATAGCATGTGAACCCTATCTAGGAAATGATAAAAAGATAGAGATAAGTTCTAGAAGGACAACTCATCTTCTAGAAAGAATCTTATCTCCTACAAACAAGGAAGGGGGAATTACCCCATTATTAAATGATTTATCTAATTATGCAACCTAGGACTTAAAATATTACCTAAATAAACTTATGCAAAGTGTAATTAAATAATTAATTACATGCCAACAAGTATAAATGAGGTGTTTTACTCAATTCTATGTTTGAATATGATCTTGTTATTATTTAAAAACCTTGTATGAATTATGAAATTATGAATGAGTAGGAAATTATTTTCTTAAAATCCTAGAAAATTTGGTTGGTTATCTCAATGTTCATGTTTTATAAAAAATTGGAGTTCATTATTAGAAAACCCTTAGAAAGGTCTATACTTTTGGTTTGGGGAATGAAATATGAACTATGGTGTTTTTTTAACTATAATAGTAGTGTACCTAGAGGACTATAGTGAAAGAATGCTAGTGTCCAAAAAGTGTGCTAGTTTCATGAAAGTTGATAAGTGTCTTGAAACTTGATAATTCAAAAAGTGCATTGTAGTCCTTGAAGTGAGCTAATGTCATTGAAGTACATTTATGTACATGTTTGAAGTTTTTTTCCCTTTTTATTTGATTTATGTGTGTTTCTTTATGAATTTGAGTTATTAATGTATGGTGAATGGGCAATGCAGGTTTATTTTTGTATGGCTTTTTATTTGTGTCATTGATGTTTTTATGTTGGATTTATATGTTGTACTAAGGTGATGATTCATGTACTATTTGATGCATGTGTTTTTTAAGAATAAATATAACATCACTCAATGAGATATTTTATTCTACGAGATGAGATTAGTAGTTCATTTGGATGTTGCATATAATATTGAATGTGTTGTACTAAGTTGTGCCTATTAGTTTTGTAAGGCCTTGTGGAATCCAAGGATTGGTATAGTTGGCATATTTTATGTATTTTTGTCATATGTTCATTTCATGTTTTTTTTTATAAAAGGATATGGCCTATTTAGATATTATATTAATATAAGAGGATATACATCAATTGTCAGAATTATAGTACTAACAATGTTGTGTCATTTGAGAACATAACCAATACAGATTTGGCACTAATTTCCCAATATAATACATATCGACTGTCTATTTTGTAATTCTATATAAACATAGTGAACTAAGCAAAAAATAATCAGCATTGCAAGCAAGCACTTTATCATTCTTCCATGAAACCTTCATTTTCTGATGTTTCCCCATGGTCTTCATTAACATCTACTACATTTTCTCCATGGACCTCATTGAGGTCTATAGCATTTTGAAAATTTAGAAACCTTGCAACTCTTACTATACTCTGTCCATGCCAAATATAATGTGAAAGCAGGAAGGATATAGCAAAATATTTATCTTTTATTTTATTGACAATTTGAGGCCCAATTTCTGATGAATGCAGATTAATAGCCCTATACATTTCCCAAGGGTCATCTGCACACAATCCTTTTTTTTCCACATTAAAAACCATTTCATATGAGTGCTTGTTTTAAAGATAGCTTCATGGAAAGTTTCCAACAACATTACCTTTACCTTTATCTAGGTTATTCATGTTAGAAATGATGTTTTGTGAAGTATTTTGTGATTTCGGTTGTCCTAGAATGATTTTTTAGAATGTTTATATTTTCATGAATGTTTGTTTTGAATTAAATTTAATATGCTTGAAGCTATGGAATCTTATATATGCTTATGAGTTAATAAATGAATTAATTAATTTAGATAATCACTAATGTTGAATGTTTCACATTGTTGGATTATGAGGGGGTATTTTTTTCCTTGACTAATGGATGGAGAGGAAAGGGTCTTCCTCTAATGGTGGAGTTGACACAAGCATTGATCAATAGTAGGAGTCTAAAATCTTGGTGAGGATAATTATTTCCTCAAGATCAACAATATGAGCTTGGAACCTTAAATGGATCATATGGAAGATTCCATATGAAGACATTATATTATTATTGTGTATTATTATAAGATCAATTTTGAATGTGGAAAAATTAGTAATGGTCTAATGTAATCATGGTGTATTATTTGGAGGGTTTTAGTTCAAAAACCCTTACATAATTGGTTACATTAAGATATTCTCCTATTACAATTTATTATTATACTTATGAATCTAGTAATTAATACTCAACATGATGTTCCTATATTTCTTAAATGTTTTACATATTGATGTAATATTATTTACATGGAATAAAATTTCTAAGCACATTTTTGGGGTATTGTTACACACACATCTAAATGGATATCTTGTAGTTCAATGAATGCACAAGATTCTATGAGCCATTCATTTGAATGGACCATTTCTAGTGCTTGACATATGCACAAACTTCTATTGTGGATTATCACCCACTTTAGAAATAACATTTTCTCTAGTACCATTTGATATATTCATGGAAAAAAAAGGTTTAATGAAATACTATCCAAACATGTAATTAACAAGCACCTAAATATACTTAAATTATAGAATAATCTATAGAACATAAAAAAAAGTAAATGATGTATTTGTTTCATCTAAAATAGTTACACCAAACCACTAGGAAATAAAATTAGGCATTCAACTTTACAATAGTTACATATCAATAGGTCTTACAATCCAATATAACATGGACTTCACCAAGAACACTTTTCTAGTATAAAATCTTAGATAATTCTACAACATAATTAGTATATCAAATTTTTAGTTCTTTGCCTAGACACCACAATGAATGAATTACAAAATCCTTAGTGATGTACCACTAGACTTCTAATCTCAATTACATAGAATCAAAATTGAAAAATACTTCTATCTTATATATTCAATTCAACTTTGAAGTCCTTGTCCAATATTTTAATTTCATCTCAAACCTGACTTCCTAATATATAGGTAGTTTTCAAATAACCCTTGAGTATAGGAACTCATATAAAATTAGGTTAACCTCATGAAAAAAGTTGTCTTTTAAAACCTCTTTCATCAATTCCTAGTATTAAAAATATTTCCTCTTTAATGCTAAGGAATAGGTCTTCACTAAGGATCATCATAGCCCCAAATCACCAAAATTGTGTACTTGTGCCTTGGGAATAATTATAATTGGCTTATTTATTTACCATAATCTATGGGATGAATCATTATTATACTCAAGTGAAAAAAAAAATATAAATTAAATAGTACAACTTTGTGTCATCTCATATAATGGTTCATAGGAACATATAAAGCTTAAAGGTGTCACTCTACAACACCCCAATAATGAATTCTTCTTTAGGTTTTATCACATAGATTAATAATGATTAAATACTTCATATATGTGTTACAACATAAATAAAATAATTTCAAATAATCCTTTCTCTTCAAGTCGAAAAAAAATATCAAATAATCATCATGTACAAAGTTATTACAGTATAGTATTCATGATTTATGTAGATTATTGACAAAAATATAAATCTAAACTCTAGCAAAAAGTTCCTAGTTCTAGATAAATAATATAAAATCCACAAGAGACCAAAACACATATGTTTGAATGATGCAATATTTCCTAGCCCATGGGATGCTCGTGCATCAGAAGCCCTAGGGGAAAATTAGAAATGATATATTGATATTGTATTACATAATTAAAGACTCTAGAAATGATATGTTTGGTTCTCTTAATACTGTATTCAGTGTAAATGCTTCATAATATATGGGCTCTATAGCCTTTGGCTAGTTTTTGGTAGTGAAAACTTGAGACCGTTTGGTTGGAGATGCTTGAGCCAAATCTTTCTCACTTTACATGTTGTACTACCTACCAAGGTCTTCCTATTAGCTCTATATTGATTCATTTGGGAGTGACCAATCCTCATTGTTAATTTAATGGACACTAATATATTCTAAAGAGTATTATTTGGATTTTCTCCAAAACGGAGGTTACTTGAATTGGTTTGATGATTTTCCAAGACTTTTAGACCTCAATCCTTTATCCTAGCATATGATTCTTTTAGGGGTTTCACTCAAAATTGCTACTAATTTTACTCAGAAAAGGCATGTTTTTAGAGTGGAAATCCTATTTATTATTTGGAAAGATATAAAATTTACTATTATGCAAGAGAATCCTAGGTTGAAAGGTAATTCTACATCAAACAAACATATTTTTTTCTTTTGTTTCAGTTAGTATAAATCTCAATACAATGCACCAAGTTTTATTGCATAATATCATTTTAGCTCAAGTGGTATAAAATAGAGTTATATAGTTTCTCACAAACATCATATCTAAATTTCAATAAATTTGAATCATTTTTTAGATAGTTATCATTTCCAAAATGGCATTGGATTCATAGTTTAAAACAATCAACACTTAGTTCAACATGTGTATTTTGCAAGACCTTCCTATGACTTGTGATATTAAAATAAACATTCCACAAGGTAGTATGGGACCAAGGGAGCCTTCAATTGGAACCACAATGAATTTAACTAACTCTTGGAGCTTCATCAATGAAATTAGGTTGACCTACATGTTTCACATAACATTGATATTTGGGAAATATTTTGGCTAACATAGATCATTCCTAAATCATGGAACTAACACATAAACATTTATTAGACCCATTGGAAGATATATTAGAAGTTTTACCATGAGAAATAAATTTGGATTAGAAGTAGAATATTTGAGAAGTTGCACTCTATTAAATTATCTTTGTATAACATGTTATAATGAGCATGTGGAAGGCCAATGAGTTATGTTGTAATCACTCAATGATTTTGAATCAATGATATTTTTTTTATTATATGTTAATTTTGTTATGTTAACCCTAATTTGCATAATCGGATAGTGCTTTGGACTTTCCATATGTGATTGTTTCAAGTGGTATCAAAGTGAATGTTTAAATCCTTTTGAACGAAAGGAATTATAGTACATCTATGTTTGAAAGGATCACCAACATGAAGTATCCTACAAGATTTTTTTAATAGAGAAATGATTGTGAGGAAATTGCAATATTGTAAAGAGATCACCATATTGAGGAATTTGCACTAGATCCAAGAAAATATACCTCTAAGAAAAGTGCATGGTATAACTAATGTTGTTGGAATAATGGAAGAAATATTAGACATGATGAGAACAATAAAATTCTAATTGGATGTTGTGGAAGAATATAGGAGGATTATAAACCCTAGACATGAGGATAAAAGTGATAATGATGAATTAGGAACTCAAACTATAGATTAAAGTGAAGAAACCTTAGAAGAAGTGAATCGTTGATTTTTGGTTCCTATGGACTTCTCTAGGTCTTCTAGGATTTTTCACCTAAAAGGAGAGAGCTTAGGCAAAAAATACTAAGGGGTTCATTCAAATTATGCAATATGAGATGTTTTCTAAGCTAAATGAAGTAAACTAAATGTAACTAAGTGATTTGTATGAATGATTATGAATGCAAGACTAATATTTAAACTATGATGGAAAACACATCAAGTGATATACAAACAATGAACTAAAAGATGAAATAATGCAAAACAGAAAGAAATGGGATGAATCAGAGTGCACCTAGGAAAGATTTGAGGAATCTAGAATGTTGTGAATGTTGTATGAAGTTACTAAAAATCAACAGTTGGACTCATTCGCCCAGGGTGGTGAATTAGTCCTGCTACTAATGAAAAAGTGTTGAGAACAGGTTTATGACTGTCGGGATCCAAAATCTGACTAAATTTAGATTTTTAGCCTTAAGGTGGGACTCATTCACCACTGGTGGTGAATTAGTCCTCTCCCAAAATTTTGAGAAATCAGGAGACAACTCTGCAACACCAGATCTAGAAAAGACTGCTTGTCGGGTTGTCGAAGTCAATTATGCAGGAAACGAATAGAAAACCTTCTCTAAGCTTGAAATATGATTGATTTGACTTGAAGCACCTAGTTGACTTGTTGACCAATCTTCAATCACCTAAATGCTTGTAAAACCTACATACAAAGGTCTACAAACACACATGCAAGAGGGAGAAAATGGTTGAGGGTTAGCAAATAGGAGTTTTCTTTGGTCAATCCCCACTTTGGTAATCAAACGCTTAATGAAATAATGAAATGCAAGAGAATGATAAACTAACAACATGCAACTGCTATCAACTTACCAAACCCTTGATGATGCAAATCTGAAGTAGTGTCAATGGATGCTACAAAATACTTGAATAGTGCTTGATAAGATGTTGTAAGATGCTTGAATGCTTGAGATTGCTTGAATATGGTGTCAATGTTGGAGGATGTAAAATAAGGTGAAAATCACTTATTTATACAATCTTGTGCCTTAGTAACCTATTCATACCTCACCATAGGCCGACATCAAGTGCTTTTGAATAAAAACCTGAAAGGAAATTTTAAAAATTTTGAATTTGGAGCCAAGGGGGACTCATTCACCACCCATGGCGAATGGGTCCCACCTATGACCTGAAAATGGGTTTCAGGAATTAAGTCATATTTAATGTTGTTTGGTGGGCTTACATTCAAAAATTACACTTAATTAAAGCTTATAAGGGCATAAAAGGGTCAAATAAAGCATAAGAAAGGGGTAAATAGTGAAGTTATGCCTAGAAAAGTGTGAAATCTTGTTACAAGACTTTACAACACTTCAAAATAGGACTTGTTTAATGATGAAAAGGTGATTTTTAGGTAAATTGTAATGAATAGAGTCTAGAAGAGTGTAGAAATGTCTTACAACACCTTAACAAGACATCATTATTTGAATTTTAGTACCTAAATATGCATGTTCAAGCCATGTTACATCATAAAATCAGAGCAAAATAGACCAAAAATTATGAAGCAAGGCCTAAAACACCATGAAAATGACAAGGGTCCATTTTTCTGCATTGCATTTACCCCCACTTTAGTGAGAAGATGAACTTGCTTCAAACTCACACTAAAGTATCCATGAACATCGAGAGGACAGTTCAAATGTACTTACATTAGAAAGATGGAATACAGTGATCAAGAGGGATGATCAAGCCCCCAGGATGAAGATCCTATGGAAAACTAAGCATAAGAACAAAGGAACACACAAGTGTTGAGAATCAGATGAAGCTTCGCTCGTCTGTCCAACTAGATGTGGATTAGATCTAGGCTAAAAGACAATGTATACTCACTCTAGGGCGACAGAACTCATAAAGGTCCGCTGGGTGGGAAGGCCCAAATGTACACACTTTGGGGCCACAAAACTTCTAGTCGTCTGCTAGGTGAGAAATCCCAAAAGGTAAGATACATATGCTAGTTGGTATGCACTTACAAACACAATGGTGGCTATGGGGAAAAGTCATGCCGCTAGGTGGGCTTCCCGCTCAACCACATCAAATTCATACCTCTTGATAACCTTAACAAGGTGCCACAAAGGAAAAAAAAAATGAATGTCGGTTTGTGCTCCATGAGACAAGCAAAGCTCCTTATGCTTGGAACTCATGAACAAAAATAAAGGTACCATAGGCATGCAAGTTGCGTTATGCAAGGTGGCAGAAATGCAAAAATGTAAAAAGTAAATGTAGACATCCAAATTTGATCACTTACATATGGTCAAATTTGTCTCTGTATTCATCCCTTTAACTCATACACTTCATCCTCTTGGTCATTATTAATTAAATCACTCATTTAATTAATATTTTATGGTCTGCCTAAGGTCCCCAAAGTATTTAATTCAATAATTAAATACTTTTACCACCTTTTCCTCTCTAAATTAAATAAATATATCAATTTATTTAATTTAGTCATTTAACCTCTTTGAATAAATTCAATTTAAAATTCTTCCTTTTTCTCTCTCCTTGTCACATCCTCCATAATCCCTTTCTAATCTGGATTAATTTAATTAATTCATGATTAGGATGTGCATCCTCTTAATCAAGGATTAAAGTCACATCCTCCTACATTTGCCACTTGCTTCTAATCTCTCATTAATTATCCTAATTATGAATTTGCACAACCTTAATCAAAGTCATTAGCTACATTTAGCATCCCTTTTTAGTCAACCTTTCCATTTTCCTTTCTTAGCATTGACCCTCTTTCCCATGTGAATTTTTAATTCACATTTATTTATCCTAGGTCCCTTTCTTCCCCATGTGAATTTTTAATTCACATTTTATCCTTCCAAGGCTTACCTTATCCTCCCCATGCAACTTCTAGAACATTTGACTTGTCACCTCATCCACATGTGACAAACTCCCACTTTTTTGGAGACCCTCTCTTATCCACTAGATTCTCCCAAGCATGTGAATTTTTAATTCACATTTATTTCTCCAACCACTTTCTCATTTCCCATGGAGATTTTTGAGGAATTCCAAAATTTCTCAAATATCACTGTCATTCTCACTTGGGGACAAGAAGTTCCTTTTTGAGGAAATTTTCTCATCCCCCAAGGTACTTGCAAGGTAATTGTCCTTCCTCCACATCATGTACCCTCCTTCCACCTCACTTACACATCATCTTATCCTAAGCCACTTCACCCTCCACATGTCAAGATGTGAGGGCTTGTGAGTCCTCAACTCATCATAGCCCTTCATCTTGGCCTTGGTGGCTAAATATCAACCATTGAATTCTCTAGATAATTCAAATTCCTCTATAAATACCCCTCTTCTAAGGAATTTTCAACACTTAGTCATTTTAGCTTCCTTATGCTGTCATTTTGAGCACTCAATTCACAAGTATTTTCACTCATTTAGCCAAGCCATTTTAGCCATTTGCATTTGCATCCCATCATATTTTCAATCTTGCATTTAGTCATATCTATAGCCATCCAAGGAGCATACAAGTTTACATCCATAAGGGCCAACCAAGGAATTTCAGCAGCAAAGAAAGGTATATCAATTTACAATCTTCATTTTATCTTATTTTCTTTGTATTATCAATTCCTTAGACTAATCTTGAGGTGTCCCTTTGTGTTTTTCTCTCAATGCATAACAATTGTTTTTGCATACTTAGAATAGGATAAACATTTAGGATCACATTTCTGGCATGCCCGGTGGGACCCACAAATGGGTTCCTCTATTTTACATTTGTTGTTGTTGAGATTGTTTGCAGGTACATGTCACAAAGGGGAAACTATGCCCTCCTGGTCACTGCAGAGGGGCGACTACGCCCTCCTGTACACTGCAGAAGGGCGACTATGCCCTCTGGTTCACTGTAGAGGGGTGACTGGGCCCTCTGGATCACTGCAGAAGTACAACTGCATCCTCCATTTGACTGTAGAAGGGTGACTACGCCCCAGTTTAATATTGTTTCTAACAGTTTGTTGCAGAAGGGCAGATACGACCTTATCTATATTCTATTTCTAACTAGTTTGCTACAGAGGGGCGGATACGCCCTAACCCATATTCTATTTCTAATAAGTTTGCTGTAGAGGGGTGGATATGCCCTTATCTATATTTTGTTTCTAACTATTTTGTTGCAGAGGGGAAGATATGGCCTACCCATATTTTGTTTCTAACAAGTTTGTTGCAGAGGGGCAGATACGTCCTTATCTATATTTTGTTTCTAACAAGTTTGTTGCAGAGGGGCGGATATGCCCTAACCCATATTTTGTTTCTAACAAGTTTGTTGTAGAGGGACAGGTACACCCTTATCTATATTTTTTTTCTAACTAGTTTGTTGTAGAGGGGAGGATACACCCTAATCTAAGAATTGTTTCTAACATTTTACTGTAGCGAGGAGGATTTGCCCTAATCTAAAAACTGTTTCTAACATTTTGTTGCAGTGGGGTGAATTTTCCCTCTTGGTTACTACAGTGGGGCAGATTTTCCCACCTGGTTAATGTAGTGGGCCAGATTTTCCCTCCTAGTTACTGTAGTGGGGTGGATACGCCCCAAAACAACACATTTTGGGAGGTAAAATAGTTGTTTTAGCTTATTTTTTGCTCCAGTGTTTTGTTGTTTTTCGGTTCTAACCCCCTAACATTATTTGTTGCAAGGATATGTATTTTACTAAAATTTTACAACATATTCTTGTGTAATTGGAGAAGAAAGAAGGATAAAATAATTAATGTTTGCTTGCAGGGCCTTCTGTTTGCACAGATTTCCAAAACTATCCTTGTTGTTTTTCGTTAATCTAGGAACATAGTTTAATTAGGGGAAGTAATATCCATTGTTTGTTGTGTCTGTCTTTTTGTGTTATCCAAAGGGGGCATTAGTTTGTTTTCACTTTCCCCTTGCACTTCATGTGAGCTTGGGGAGTGGTTGGAAATGATTAGTGCCTTCTTTCTAGTGGGACTTGGGGATTTCATCACCCCAAGGGACAATTCCAACCACTCGTACTGGCAGGGTATATAAAGGGGGGAGAGTGAAAGTTGTACCTCAATCCAGTCGCATCATAACTGGCAGAGCGTCGAAGCTAGGGTGATACCTAGATAGACGTGAAGAGTTGGTCTGAGCCCTTTAGTATCTTGTTGGGGTTCCCAACTCACGCTTGTGATGGGCTTGTGTTCAAGGTTGTGCCTCGTGTACTAAGAGTATATCGAGGAATCCATAGACACCTTATGCATCCTAGATTAAAACCTTTCTTGGCCATACCCTTAACACTAATCGTAGGATAATGCTTGTTTGAAAGTGTTTTCTTGTGAGAAACCAGTAAAATTTTTAACAAATTGGCCTTATTGTTGTCATTAAATTAAGTCCTTGCCATAGTCATTTCCATCTAAACCAAGTCCATGTTCACTATAGTGGGACAAATTTTCCCTTTTGTTTACTACAGTGGGGAAAATTTTTCCTTCTATTTACTGCAGTGGGGCGAATTTTCCCTCCTGTTTACTGCAGTGAGGTGAATTTGCCCTCCTGAATAGTCAAACTCACCCCATTTAGCTCTGTTTAGCCTCCAAACCTCTGTTTAATCATTCTAAACTTTGTTTGATCATTCTAAGCCTCTGTTTAATTGTTCCAAACCTCTATTTAATCATTCTAAACATCAGTTTTGTCATCCTAAACTTGCATTTGATCATTCCAAACTTCTGTTAGTCATCACAAGCCTCCATACATTTATTCTCTCAATATTTCCACTAGTTCTAAATTTTTTGGTAACTCATTTAGGAAGCCCATATCATCACCTAGTAAACTTGTTTCACCAAAATCTTACCCTTTGCATCACCTAATCCATATCATATAAACACCACTCATCATCAAACCGCCTAAACCTTGTGTTAAAAGTTGTTATCCAAATTGACTTTAGCACTTGAATATGATTGTTATCCTTCATATCAATCATCAAATTTGACCCAAATCAATTCACTTCCATCTTGAGGTGAATTTAGGGTCGTAAGTTATCATTCTCGGTCCAAATCAATCCATTTCTATCTTGAGGTGGATTCAGTGTTGTGATCATCACTTGATCAATCAATGCTCTAGGTCACTAAGGGTGATTTTTATTTTTTAGGATCCTTTATGTCTTCCATCATTTAATTTTAATCCAATCATATCCAATCACTCGATCTATTCTATCTAATCATCTAATTGTCAATCAAACCAATCACACTTATCCAATTATCTAATCAATCCAATCACATCCATTCAATCAAACCCATCCAATCAATCACAACTATCAACCAACTTCATTCAATCATCTAATCTATTTAATCAAACCAATCCGGTCCTCTAATCAAATTCATCCAATCATCTAATTGATCACAGAGGTCAGGGATCTCAAAAATTCCACAAAGAGTTAAAGATTAACAAGCTTTGTCCTTCAATTTATCAACTAGTCTCCAACTTGGAAATAGGGTCTCCACCTTGCAACTAAGGATGTTCTGCCTCCCCTTGTGGCTTTCAATCACTGAGATGAATTCACCAGACCTTAAATGAACTTGATTCAAATGGGTTTCAAGCCCTAACCCTCCATTTTGTACAAAACTCCCTTTTTGCTGCTCAACCAGTCCTATTAGCCCTATTAGGCCTTTGGCGATGGATTATTGTCTTTTCCCTCAAACTTTGCACTCTAACCTCCAACTAAATGATTGTATCAGGTGTGTTTCATGATGGTTAATAACATATCAACCCACTTGCACCACTTGTTTCAGACTTTCCTACTTCTAGCCCTACTGTTTCCTTAAATTTAGGCCTAATTAGCCCTATTTAACAAAGCAACCCCTCTTCAAATTTGTCTCCTGGCCTTGAAACTCTCAACAGTCTCCTAAAATACTCCCAAATCAAAGATTTTCACACTTTCAGTCTACAAGAATTCTCACAACATGCCCAACTACAAAACCCTCACTAATTTGGCTTAAAACTAGGGCTTTTGGTTTTTAGGGTTTCCTATCACTTCCAAGACTTGGTTTTTGACTTTCCACCATTCATTTATCAATGTTCAACTATTGCAATTCAGAAATGTGTCTCTTGTTAAGGCAGTTTGCTCACTGCTATACCCTAGGGTCAACTTTCTTCCCTCTTCCTTTGCCAACTCACTGTGCACAGTCAATTTTCCACCTTTCCTGCATATTTAGTTGTTAGTTTCAGTTTGTACAAGTTATATTAGATCCATTTCACAGGATTCCAGTCATACATCCCTTGAAATGGATCATTCTTTCATTGGTAGACCCTCAAAACAGTCTATTTCAGCCTTTTCCTGTAGACAGTCAGCAAGAACACGTGCTAAAATTGATTTTTAAGAACTTTCAGAGCATTCAACAATTTGAAAACATGGAATTTATAATGCTTTGGCCTTCACATTAATGAAACTTCAAAAAGAACTCAATAGATTGCAAAAACACAAGAGAAAAATGCAAAAAACAGTGATTTTCTGCCCTTTCTTGGAAACAGTCCGTACAAAGTCCTTCAATCCTTCATCAAATCCCGTACAATGGAATTCCCTGGGGTTATAGGCCAACTACAAAACTGTTCCAACCAACAAAAGTCGGTTCACAACTCATTAAAGCCAATTAAGCCCCTAAACTCACTTTCCCGCCCAAACAAATTTTGAAATTTTGAAATAACAATCTTAAAATATATTAATTTGCATCAACTAAAGACCATTGGATATTTAATATCCAAGCTTATTTAACCTATCTAAAGCCTAAGAACATTTAATCAAATCCCTTAAAACATACTTTGCCCCTTACATTGCATTTTGACTGGATTCCTTATCAGGAATCTTGAAACCTTTAACACTTTTAGCACACTCATTCAATTCAAATGCCATTATAGGCTTCAACACATTATAATTAATGCTCTGACATGCTTGGAAGGTCCTCCTGACCCCTGCTCTCTCCTGACTCTTGGAGTGTTCCCTGAAGGTCCTGGGTGCTCCTGCACCATTCTCCCTAGGAAAGAAAGAACTCTTGTCCCAAGAAGTGTCCCATGTGTTGCCACTAAGAAATTTCTTGCTCATATGTGCTTTCATCTTCCAATGAGAAGGCAGGTAGTCCCCTAAAGTTACTATTTTTCTCCTCTTCCATTCTGCACCCTTGACAGAATCAAAACAAGGATTAGTATGTCCTCTTTGCTGCTTGAAAACAGTGAATTCTTGTGTCCTATTGCTGCCCTCATTCCAATGCCTCCTTTGTGGAAGAACTACACCACTATTACCCTCATTGATAGGGCATTCAATGCTACCAATCTTGATAGTATTCAGATCCCACAAGGACTGATTTGATGGACTATCCACCACATAACCCTGCTGCAACTCACCACTTTTCAGTTTGCCAATGCCTTCCCCTGTTTCACCCTGCTTATTCACCTGCAAACTCTTCTCAAAACAGATTACAAAACTATCATTATTCTGCTCCAAAGGTAAAGGAACCAACTGATATTTAACATCTCCCTTGTGAACCAAATAGGTGTTAAGAAACCCATCATGCAAAGTTCTTCTCATATACTGCCATGGCCTTCCCAAGATGATATGACCACAAGTCATAGGAATAACATCACAAAGCACCCTATCATGATATGAACCAATTGAGAAATCAACAAAATCTCTCTTACCAATCTCTACATGCTATCCTTGAGTTACCCAAGTGGCCTTGTAGGGAGTAGGGTGATCAAAAGTTTCAATCCCTAGCTTGGTTACCATATCAACTGAAACTAAATTGCTATGTGACCCTGAATCTATAAGCAACCTGCATATCTTACCATGACTGAGACAATTTGTTTTGAAAATGGTTACCTTTGGTTCTTGATGAAGTCTTTCTCCTTGCTTGATCATGAGAAACTCACCATCAGTCACAGGGTCTGCCATGAGTGTTCTTGGTTCCTCCTTCTTATCTTCTTCTTCTTGCACCAAGGTAGCTCTCCTTTCCCTGCCTTTATCAGCTTGTTCCCACTTAGGACATTTGAAGGAAGGATGCCCTGGTTCATTGCAATTAAAACATCTGCCTGTGAATGGTCCTCTACCTTGTCCAAATCTGCCTCCTCCTCTTGGAGTGTATCCACCTCTTTGATCAGAAAATATCTCCTTACCCTTGTCATTGCTGCTTTTATCATTACTGCCTTGTCCTTGCTCTCTATTACCTCTGCCCCTATTTGAACTACCTCCTCTTCCACCATTGCTTGATCTTTCTTGCTTCCTTTTCACCTTTTCTTCTGCTCTAATGGCCAACTGAAAACATTCTCCTAATGTCCTTGGCAATTGTAAACCAATCTCATCTTGCAGATTGTACCTCAAGCCATTGATGTACCTGGCTATTTTCTCATCCTCTTCCTCATAACCTCCTCTAATACTAAGCTTGTGAAATTGTTCAGTATAGGACATCACATCCAAGTCCTTTTGCTTTAAATTCTGCCTCATTCTTTTCACATGAATGGTATAATCAGATGGTAAAAACTGCTCCTTGACCAAACTCTTCATTCTTGCCCATGTAGAGACCTTTGCCAATCCTCTAGCCATCCTATCATTCTGGAAACTTGTCCACCATGTCAATGTGTGCCTCTCAGCTTGGTTTTAGCAAACTTGACTTTCCTTTCTTCATCCATCTCCTCAAATTCAAAGTAATTTTCCATGGCATCAAGCCATCCCAATACCTCTTCACTATCCATCTTCCCTTGATAGATAGGTAAGTCAATGTGACTCTTCCCTCCATGACCCTGTACTGCCTTCAATAACCTCACTAACCTCCTTTCTTCAAGGTCCTCTGTATCATCAGCTTGCTGTTCCTGGTTTGCCCTCACATGCTCTTCATCCTCTTCATTGTTTTCTTGGTCTTCTTGGTCTTCTCTCCTCCTACTCCTCTCAAGGTTATTGATCCTTGCTTGCATAGTGTCTCTTTCTCTTCTCCATAGCCTTTCCTCTCTTGCTCTTGCTGCTTCTTGTTCCCTTCTTTCTCTTCTCTCCCTCTCCAAGATCTCCTTCAACTCTTCCAACTCTCTTGCCAATTGATTTTTTGGTGCCATTGTTGTTTCTCCAATCCCTAAAGGACCTACTCACTGCTCTGATACCACTCTGATGCAGAGGGTCAGGGATCTCAAAAATTCCACAAAGAGTTAAAGATTAACAAGCTTTGTCCTTCAATTTATCAACTAGTCTCCAACTTGGAAATAGGGTCTCCACCTTGCAACTAAGGATGTTCTGCCTCCCCTTGTGGCTTTCAATCACTGAGATGAATTCACCAGACCTTAAATGAACTTGATTCAAATGGGTTTCAAGCCCTAACCCTCCATTTTGTACAAAACTCCCTTTTTGCTGCTCAACCAGTCCTATTAGCCCTATTAGGCCTTTGGCGATGGATTATTGTCTTTTCCCTCAAACTTTGCACTCTAACCTCCAACTAAATGATTGTATCAGGTGTGTTTCATGATGGTTAATAACATATCAACCCACTTGCACCACTTGTTTCAGACTTTCCTACTTCTAGCCCTGCTGTTTCCTTAAATTTAGGCCTAATTAGCCCTATTTAACAAAGCAACCCCTCTTCAAATTTGTCTCCTGGCCTTGAAACTCTCAACAGTCTCCTAAAATACTCCCAAATCAAATATTTTCACACTTTCAGTCTACAAGAATTCTCACAACATGCCCAACTACAAAACCCTCACTAATTTGGCTTAAAACTAGGGCTTTTGGTTTTTAGGGTTTCCTATCACTTCCAAGACTTGGTTTTTGACTTTCCACCATTCATTTATCAATGTTCAACTATTGCAATTCAGAAATGTGTCTCTTGTTAAGGCAGTTTGCTCACTGCTATACCCTAGGGTCAACTTTCTTCCCTCTTCCTTTGCCAACTCACTGTGCACAGTCAATTTTCCACCTTTCCTGCATATTTAGTTGTTAGTTTCAGTTTGTACAAGTTATATTAGATCCATTTCACAGGATTCCAGTCATACATCCCTTGAAATGGATCATTCTTTCATTGGTAGACCCTCAAAACAGTCTATTTCAGCCTTTTCCTGTAGACAGTCAGCAAGAACACGTGCTAAAATTGATTTTTAAGAACTTTCAGAGCATTCAACAATTTGAAAACATGGAATTTATAATGCTTTGGCCTTCACATTAATGAAACTTCAAAAAGAACTCAATAGATTGCAAAAACACAAGAGAAAAATGCAAAAAACAGTGATTTTCTGCCCTTTCTTGGAAACAGTCCGTACAAAGTCCTTCAATCCTTCATCAAATCCCGTACAATGGAATTCCCTGGGGTTATAGGCCAACTAAAAAACTGTTCCAACCAACAAAAGTCGGTTCACAACTCATTAAAGCCAATTAAGCCCCTAAACTCACTTTCCCGCCCAAACAAATTTTGAAATTTTGAAATAACAATCTTAAAATATATTAATTTGCATCAACTAAAGACCATTGGATATTTAATATCCAAGCTTATTTAACCTATCTAAAGCCTAAGAACATTTAATCAAATCCCTTAAAACATACTTTGCCCCTTACATTGCATTTTGACTGGATTCCTTATCAGGAATCTTGAAACCTTTAACACTTTTAGCACACTCATTCAATTCAAATGCCATTATAGGCTTCAACACATTATAATTAATGCTCTGACATGCTTGGAAGGTCCTCCTGACCCCTGCTCTCTCCTGACTCTTGGAGTGTTCCCTGAAGGTCCTGGGTGCTCCTGCACCACTAATTCAATATTTATCCAATCACACAATCATCTAACCATTACCCCCATATTTACACTAGTCTTGTCTTTTTATGCCTATTCAAACTCGATCACAAACTAAGAAACAAATGGCACAACAAGGTCAAGGTTCCCAACTGAATACCTCTCAAGATCCTAACAACGTGGAAATTGCTCCTCAAGATCCTTACAATGTTTTAAATGCTCCCCAAGATCCCCATAATTGTACTTCATCACAATCCAACACCGAGGAACAAAAAAACTCACCGCCTAGTGAGGAGAGCATGATCAATCAACCTGAACTCACACTTGAGGAACATTTTAGCAATCCCACCAATGCACGAATGACAAATCGTCTCCTCGAACAACATGGGAAATAGATCTTGGCCCACCTAATTGAGAAAGGTATCAAACTCGCGTCAAGTATTGACCTATCCAAATATGGCAATTCCACACCCAACGCACTTGGTGATTCATACATCCCCAATATGCCTCCAATAGAGGGTTGGTATCAACCTCAATTTGGAAATGCCATCCTCTACCATGTCAACAATCCTCCACATGCCCCAATTTCAGTCATAATTGCTTCCCAAACACCTGACCCTAATGACCCTTTCGCTTATGGTATGCCACAAAACACCTCGTAGCGTCCTCCATTAATGTTGACCTCACCACCCCTTCCAAATCCACCTCAAGTAAATGTTGCAGGAAACCCCTTCACCCCCTTTCCTTCGCCTCCTAGGACCAAAATTCTTCCATCACCTCCATTCACATCCCAACAACCTCCTCAATCCAACATGCCTCCACAAGGTACATCCCAACCCAATGTCCTCGTTGTCACTCAACAACCTCCTTTACAAAATGTCTCCATCACACCTCAACCACATCATCAACAACAACCACTACATAATCCTCTAGTTTCATCACAACAACCACCCCACCAATCGCAAGGCAATCCATCTCGACCTCCAGTCCCAACCACATCCCCCATCCTCGCATCTATTTTATGTCCCCAAACTCAACCACAACACAACATTTCATCTCAACCCATGCAACAATCGACAATACACCAGCAAACCCCCCAACACTATTTTTATCATAACTAGCAACAGTTCCAGCAACAACCACCCTACATGTCCTCACAATAGTCACATCAGTACCCCCAGTACCAGAAAACTATTCCACAATACTTCATTCATGCTCCTCAACATTATGCCACCTATAATTACCAGGCTAATCCGTACTCCACCTCACAACAGCAACCTCTGTACCAACAAACACCCCTGACACATCAGCAGGGGACACCATCCTCTCATTATCAAAATCCATATATTAATGTTCACACGGTATCGCAACAAGATTATCCACTATCTTACCATCCATACCCATCCAACCCATCTACCTCGATTACACCACCAGTCAATGCAGATCTATTGGAAATCAAAGATGCTTTGAAAGATCTCCAAGCTGGGACTAGTAAGCAATCCTTTAAATTTGAAGATATATGTCCCTATCCGTTTGACCCATCCATCTCATTAATTCCCTTCTCGAAACACTTTGAGATACCAAAGTTTGACAGATACAAGGGAAACAAAGATCCTAAGGCCCACTTGCAAAAATTTTACTCCCAGTGTCTGGAAGTTATGCACAATGACAACTACCTCTTGCGTTTGTTTCCACGGAGCCTGACAGGCAATGCCCTACAATGGTTCATGAGTTTAGAACAAGGGTCCATAAAATCCTTTGCGGACCTTTTAGAAAAATTTGTTTCTTCTTCAATTTGGAGGACACTGATACCTTGGATCTCCTCAAAGAGAAGCAACATGAAGGTGAAACCTTTGCTAGCTACCTTCAAAGGTGGCGTGCACTAGCAAGTCGAATGAAAACCCCTCTCAAAGAGAAAGACATGGTCACCCTCTTTGTGGACAACTCACATCCCGACATGGCTCATAATTTTAGGTTGCATTGTGTTACCACTTTCGCTGAAATAATGGAAAAAGGACCCATCCTTGAACGCGCCCTTATTGCCAAAGGGCACATCAAGATACACAACCATGGCAAAGAAAGGCCATCCGGTGATAAGTGACACTTTTGGAACAAGAACAAAAATGCAGTTAATGATGGTGTCACTGACACTAAACATGTTCAGGTGGAAAATACATCCCAAAGGAAACAACAATCTGTAATTAATGCCATATCTGTGCCACAAGGGGCATCTTGTCCTCCTCAATAGTCGAACCAAAACAATCAAGGGAACAGCAAACGCTAGTATACTTAATTAGGATAACCCTTGAGTGTCATCTTCAATAAGCTGTTACAGGTCAACTATCCAATCACATATCCTATTACCAAACCACTTGATGAATCCAAGCCCAAACTAGCCTAGTTTAGGGAAAATGAATATTGTGAATTCCATAAGATTAAAGGGCACACTCTAAATAAATGTCAAGGTCTAAAAACCTATGTCCAAGGTTTTATTGATTGAGGAGATATCCAAGTTGACACCAGTCAAGATTCACCATCCAATGCTCAATTCAATATATATCAAAACACCTTCCCTAACCATAATCAAGGTGCAAGCACCTCCAACAACAATCCCCAAGACAACAACACCAATAACATAAGCTATAAGAATGTACCCCTCAATTATGATGGCATTGTCCATTACATTGAGTAGGTAGAACCCCGTGTGTCCATGATACATGTTAAAGCTAAAGACCCCCAATGTGTTGTTGCCATGTGACGATCCCACATTACTGTCCCTACAGCCTCCACACTAGCCTAGCCAAATATTGTAAACTCTCAATACAACATTCTTGATCACTTAGGAAAGACCCCTGCTCATAGCTCAATCTTGGATCTGCTTAAGTCTTCTCCCGTACATCAGGAAATACTCAACAGAGCTTTACAAGAAACTCACGTACCTAATGACATCTATCCCATGTAGTTCCAAGCTTTAGTAAGACACCTGGCTTTATCTTACCAGCTACACTTCAGCCAGAATGACATGCCAAATATTGATGCCAATCACAACCGTCCCTTACACATCAAAGTCTTGGTTGCCCATCATAAAATAAAAAGGGTCCTAGTAGATAATGGCTCTGCCCTCAATCTATGCACTCTAAAGCTCATAAAATAGGTAGAGTATACTCAAGCAGATTTGAGTAATCAAATCATCACGATCAAGGCTTATGATAATGCAAAAAGAAATTCTAAAGGGATTATCAGTCTTCCTATCTAGGTTGGACCTGTAGTTCAGTACACTACCTATCATGTCCTTGATCTGTATTTACCATATAATCTCCTCCTCAACTGCCCATGGCTCCACGCCATGCAATCTGTCCCCTCCACGTACCATCAATGCCTAAAGTTCCCAGTTAATGGAAAAGAGATCACCATTTATGTCGACCCACAACCATTTGAATATTGTCATGCTTTAGAAGCATCATTTCCCCATTTACATTATTGTCCTGGGGTTGAAATGGGGGCATCTCAGTCATCATCCATCAATCCATCATCCACCACAACAACCACTCCATCTTCCTCCACCAATCCTACAGTCACCAAAGTCTAGATCATTGACAAGGGGTGTGGTGAATATGAAATGCATATAGCTCTAAATGTGGCAACCATGCCACCATCACCACACACGTACGGCCAACCTTCACATTCTACACAAAAAGAAGACAAGACCATCACCTTTAGTGCTAAAAACATTCCCACTACCACTTTTTGGTCCCCTAGTTTAAAGATAGATGCACCATAAGAGGATATCAATCAGTGGGTATACCGTGAAGAACCCCAACCAAATCCTCCTCTAAAGGAATACTTTCAGGAAGTATACCCTTGGTTAGCTAAGTTCACAAAAAATCATAACTACTAAGTCAGCGGCCTAGGTAAGGAAGAATAGGGACGGTTGCAACCTATTGATGTATCAAAGTTGCCGCAGAATATAGGCCTCAGATATGACAAAAATTAGAAAGGCCCTCCAACATCATCTAATACCTCCAATAGTGTTATTGTGGACAATGGTCCCTTGGAAGACATACCCGAGGAAGAATCTAGCATTCATGCGTACGATGATGTTGATCACACAGACCTATCATCCATGTTTGACTGTTTATCTGTCTTTACCATTAACCTTTCTCTTCACCATCCTGAACTCATTGATTGGGACCTACGTGATAGCACATCTACCAATGTCTCCCTGGATACATATGTCAACATCATGGAATTGGGGGAGGATGAACACTCCAATTGCAAAAATAAAAACAAGAAAAATAAAAAATGGTCATCTAGTGAAAACCTCCCTAAGGCACTTCCTGACCTGGAAAAAGTAAAAATAAATGATGCATCTGACAGTGAAAACCTTAAAGAGGTGCTGGAGGATGGAGACGTTCATCTTCCCCTTGTGGGAACTCAATTATCCACATGGTCATCCATCCTAATTGAAGAAACTCAAGAAGTTAATCTAGGTACTGCAGAAAACCCTAAGATCAGCTATGTATCCAAATCTCTATCAAAGCAATAATATTCAGTCATTGTTCAACTACTCCAAGATGGTATCATTAACTTTGCTTGGTCATACTCAAATATGCCAGGCTTAGACCCCACTTTAGTATTTCATCATCTAGATGTTCACCCAAATGCCAAGCCTGTCAAACAGAAGCTCTGAAAAATGCATCCACAGGTAGCATTATTAGTCAAGAAGGAATTGGAGAAATTATTGGACGCCGGTTTTATCAGACCCATTGACTACTCTGATTAGATCTCCAACATAGTGCATGTTTCCAAACCAAACAGAGACATTTGTATTTGCACAGACTTCCAGGATCTTAACAAAGCATGTCTGAAGGATGACTTCCCACTGCCCAATATTGACATGTTGGTCGACCTTACTGTAGGACATGAGATGTTATCCCTTATGGATGGTTTCTCTGGTTACAATCAGATCTGAATTGCACCTGAAGACCAACACAAGACTGCTTTTACAATGCCTTGGGGCACTTTTTGCTACAATGTTATGCCCTTTGGTCTCAAGAATGTGGGGGAAACATATCAAAGAGCAATGACTGTCATCTTCCATGACCTCATCCATATTATCATGGAAGATTATGTTGATGACCTGCTAGGAAAATCCAGAACCAGAGCAGAGCACCCTGCCATCCTAAAAAAGATCTTCGAGCGGTTAGAACATTACAAGTTACGACTAAATCCAAAAAAGTGTGTCTTTGGTGTTACATCAGGGAAATTGTTGGGTTTCATAGTCTCTCGAAGAGGCATTGAGGTTGACCCCACCAAGGTGAAAGCTATTCTAGATATGCCACCCCCGCGCAATCTAAAACAATTAAGAAGTCTCCAAGGAAAGTTGCAATCCATTCGTCGATTCATAGCCTAGCTTGCAAAAAAGTGTCAGTCATTCACCCATCTTCTGAAAAAAGACTCCACCTTCAGATGGAACCAATAGTGTCAGATAGGTTTTGATAAGATCAAGGAATACTTGGCTCATCCACTGATCTTGATGCCACCTATTCCAAGGAAACCCCTCCTGCTTTACATCTCTGCCACTTTAGTCACACTGGAGGAATTATTGGCACAACATGATGAGTCCTCAAAAGAAAGAGCAATCTACTACATCAGTAAAACACTGGTTGGCTATGAATTAAATTATTCACTCATGGAGAAAGCATGCCTTGTAGTGGTCTTTAGTACACAATAACTCCAAAATTACATGCTCAGCCATCCGGTCAAATTAATAGCAAAAATCAATCCACTAAAGTATCTGTTATCCAGAACCACTTTAACTAGTCGCATGGCTAAGTGGGTCATGCTCCTAAATGAATTTGACATAGAGTACATGGATTGTAGAGCCATAAAGATACAAGTCATAGCTGATCAGTTGGCCAAGGCACCCCTAGTGGATGTTTACCCTCTAGCCACTGAATTTCCAGATGAAGAAGTTTTCACAGTTACAGAAGCACCTAGTTGGACATTGTATTTTGATGGCTCATATACTCATAATGGATCGGGCGCAGGAATTCTATTTGTTACCCCTCAAGGTGAATACATCCCAAAATCATTCAGGATAGCATTCCCGTGTACCAACAACATAGCTGAGTATGAAGCCCTCTGAACGGGTCACCAAATTGCAAAGCAGTGGCACTTAACTCACTTGAGAGTCCTTGGTGATACATTTTTGGTCATTAAGCAAGTTAATGATGAATTATTAACAAAATATGACAAGTTGTTACCCTAAAAAAACATGGTGGATGACTTCAAGAAATATTTCACCTTCATACAATTTGACCAAATTCCTAGGATATAGAACAAAGCAATGGATGTTATGGCTACTATTGGCTCCCTGATTGACATGCCTAAAGATTGCATAAAATGTGAGTTCCTTGTGGAAAAACTTTTAATCCCAACATATGATATCCCTAAGACTGACATGGTGTGTCACATTGTAGGTCCCACTTCCCCATGGTATCAAGACATATATACTTATCTATGTGATAATATTCTACCCCCAGACCTCACACGAAACCAACAAAAATCCTTTAGTCAACATTCAGCCTGATACATTATCATCGGTGATACCCTTTATCCTCATGAGTATGATAGAACCCTCCTTAAGTGTTTGAATGAGACCGAAGCCCATACTGCATTAACAGAGGTACATAGCGGTGCTTGTGGGGCCCATTCAAATGGTATGGCCTTGGCCAAAAGGATTCTCTGAGCTGGATATTATTGGCTTACATTAGAGCATGATGCTTGTGAATTTGTAAAGAAATTCCTTCCCTACCAGCAACATGCAGATTTGATTCATGCTCCAGCATAGGACCTTCAACGTCTCCTAGCACCGCGGCCCTTCTCTCAATGGGGTTTCAGCTTGATTGGAAAGATTTACCCACCATCATCCAACGG
Organism: Sequoia sempervirens; assembly: GCA_007258455.2. Taxonomy (NCBI): domain Eukaryota; kingdom Viridiplantae; phylum Streptophyta; class Pinopsida; order Cupressales; family Cupressaceae; genus Sequoia; species Sequoia sempervirens. Next base: position 120,875 of record VDFB02056154.1, read on the forward strand.
TCATACATTCATAATTACTGCCACTAAGTACTTCACCAAATGGGCAGAAGCAATGCCACTCTCACAAAACACCAGTACTCAAATTTCAAAATTCACCCTTTACCATATTCTTTGCAGATATGGTATTCCATCCACCATCCTCTCCGATAATGGAAAACCTTTTAAAAACCAGGCCATGAAACACCTCTTTGACACCTTTCATATCCAGCATTGTTGGTCAATGCCTTATTACCCCCAAGGTAATGGTCAGGCAGAAGCAACCAACAAGACCCTTATCCGCATCCTCAAAAAGGTTGTCAATAACATTGGTCGAGATTGGCACCTCCATATTCATCCTGCTCTTTGGGCGTATCACACCTCCATCCGCACCCCTATAGGCCCCACCCCCTATTCTCTAGTGTATGGTGCTGAAGTAATCTTGCCAATCGAAGTTGAGCTCCCATCACTGAGGATTTCTCTGAAGAACCTCATCATCGAGGAGGATGATTGTGTCGCACGACTTACACAACTAGAGTTACTTGATGAAAGACGAATCAAATCCTATGATCATCTGCAAGCTTACCAAAACTACCTCAAGCATAACTACAACAAGAAGGTTCATCCTTGACAGTTCCAGATTGGTGATCTTGTCCTTAAAGAGAACCAGCATACTCAGCATGATCGCAATAAGAAAGGAAAATTTGAAGCAAACTAGTTGGGTCCTTATATCATAACTGCTAAATATGGATCTGGGGCATATAGACTTGCTACCCTTGAAGGAGAGCCCCTCGAAGAGCCTATCAATATCATTCATCTGAAGAGGTTCTACACCTAAGTCCACTTGGTAACCCTACCTACAAAAATACAAAAAAAAATCAAAAAAATCAAAAAATAGTAAAGAGAAATAAATTCGTCCTATGGTGAAAACCACCTTTGGTGGTGCCTTGGATAGGTACAGGTGGTGAAAATCTGGTAACAAGCATCATCCGTAGAGGGCTTAATCATTATCTACCTTGTGTCCTAATTACTTTATGACTCCATCCATCCTATCCTAACATCCTCTCCCATTCCATCATTGGCCGCTTGGTATCTTTTGATTGAGCATTGGACGATTATATGCTATCTGTCATCCTAAGCTTTTTATCCTAGTCTGAGCTTTTGTCATCAGTTTGTCTATCTAATAATTTGCGCCATCCTCTAGAAACATCCATCATGTCAGTCTCACCTTGTTTCCATCTTGTCTTGTCGGTCCTCTTGGTCCTTGTCGAACTATGTTACCCCTGCACTTTCACATAGGCAAGGATGATCATTTGATCCACCCCTGGGGCATTCTGGACCATCTTGTTGTGGACCTCCATCATTCATCTTCATCGGTACCTTTTCACTTTTATCTATGGTCACTTATCATTTGTCTTTTCTGAACTATGTTGCCCCTACGCTTTCACATAGGCAAGGTTGATCATTTGATCCTGCCCTGGGGCATTTGTATGTCATGTATTGTGGTATTCATCATCGGTCACCATTGTCTTCTTTTTTCTTTATCCACAATCTTTTCAAGAACTACGAGGGCTCTCCGCTTTCACGTAGGCAAGGCTAATCTATGATCAGCCCCCGAGCCCTAGGTTTGTAGGGTGTGTCAGTCTCATGTTTGGTGTCTTGTGTCGTGTCATCAAGCTATGCCCTTATCTAGCTAGTTCTTCACAAATGAGAACCACCTGTGGTAGGATATTCAATCGATTTTTAGCATCCCATGTCATAACAATCTTTTAGTTTAGTATCCATCATCTTTAGTCTCTATAGGATGCATCCTTCTTGATGGAACTTCAAAGTTTTATCCTTCCTTATGTCTCTGGTCATCTATGGTGTTTGGGAAAAACCTAGGGTTGGGGTTTTACCTTTGTCTTCATGTAAAACCCTAGTATTATCTTACGCCTTAGGAAGGATCTATTCAGCCGTTACTTTTTGGGAGGGTTTTAAAACAACTTAGGCCCCATCGCTTCATCTAGGTCTAGCCCCCTTTTGTTTTATCATTTTATTTCTTTCAGTTGACTTTATTTCTCCTAAGTCTTGGATGGTCTCGTGCTCCCTCGTTTAAGTGACAACTTATGTCATTGTTTTTCGTTGGCCTAGTGATGTCCCCTTATTCCTTTAATAAATGTTTTTTATTTTGTAGAGGGACAAGTTTGCATGACCGTTGATCAATCATTGTTTGATCTCAGTCTTCCCCACCATCCCACAATGATCCCACCACACTGTCTTGCTTGATCGTGATATCATGGGAAGGCGGCACATGTCTCATCTGGTGAAGCCAAAGGAACGATGGAAATACTTTGGTAAATTAATCCGGTTTTAATACATTATGTTGCGGGTTACTAAAGTGTTTGTGAGATGCACATGTTTCAAATCAGCGGAGGTGTTATGATCTCAGCGGGGAAGATGCTTGATGGTTAATGATAAAGTTGGCGACTGTGTTGAAGGAATGGGATTTCTAATGATCAAGATCTACAGTTTCCCACCATCGCATGATCAGAAGTTGCAAGGTTTTTATTGATCATGATATTGTGGGTGAATGCCATGTGGATTTCCTTGGCAATGTATAGTATGGTGGGCCCTTATGGCCATGTGGATGATTGTGTCAGTTTTTTTTGAAGGCATATGTTCGATGATTTGATCAAAGTGAAGGATCAATGGCTAATATTTGAATCTGCATCAAATACGATTGGAGTCGTTTGTGCAGTGTGCGAGTGAGCTTTAATGGTGGATTAGACACTTACTGGCATGATTTGATCAAAATAAAAGACTATTCTCCTACTTTTATTGTGTCACAAAGCATTCAAACATTTTTTGAATTAGTCTCAAAGCCGAAGACGAAGTTACGAGTCGTTACAACAAGAATTGGGGTTTTTGCAAACACAAAGTCGTGAGTCGATTTCTATATATCCTGGTTATTTTGAACTTGAATTTGGGAAATTTTGCTATGTGCTTATCGTAGGGCTTGTTGATAAAAAATTTAGGGCTATAAGTTAATTGAATTGTGAGAAATTGCAAGTTTTTATTCTGTAATTCCATATTTCTAGTTAGTCCTAGTTGCTTGAAGTTTGAAATTGTAAGGAGGCCCTAGTTTATCCAAGATGGCACCACTAAAGCAACATTCTAGCCAAATTGATTATTTAAGTAGAAACCTATATGATGACTTCCTAAATCAATTTCCCTTGTCAACAAATGATAGGAAGAAGGGATTGGTTTTGATGTGAGGAAAAACCCTAGGGGAGGGATTAGTGTATAATTGTTCCAACATAGTCGATGTTAGGGTTCCTCTTACAAGTTTGGAGATGTTCAGATTGTGGTTTGGATAGAGAAATTTGCCTCACCCCTTTTCAAATGGTTGGATGTATGATATGGGGAACCTGGTGATACCAAATGTGTTCCCTAATGTAGACTTGCTTAGGGCAGTGGTTGCACAATATGACCCTGTCACATGGGTAATGAGAGATAATGATGGAAGGGTTCTGTTATGCATTAACAAAGAAGAATTTTGACAGGTTTTTGATTTGAGTGAGCCTAGTATGTACTTGGTTCCTATCAATCTTTAGGAAATGAAGCAAGAGTATGGGAAGTTGAAATCACTCTTTAGAGCTAAGTTTCTCCCACCTCATTTGGCTAGGGCAGGAGGTTTGAGATTCTATATTAGCAAATCATTTATTGGCCACCTTTTACTCACTATGCTAGATTTTGGGTTTCAATCCTAACACAGTGATGCCTATCACTTACATGTTCATGGGGGTGCAAATACAACACCCTAACTTCTCTGTAACTTATGATTTTTCTTCTTTGTTGGCTGAAAGGATACATGAAGGGTTGTTAAAGTTGCAGCAAAATGATACAAGCACCCAATTCTTCTAGTATTCTATGTTAATGTATATGTTCTTCTACAAGAATTTTGATTTCTTCTCTAAGAAGATGGAATTAAGGCAATTGGTTGATGGAGAAAGATTTCCAGTACATATGTGGACTGGAGATTTATCATGTAACAAGGAAAACACTAGTTATGTGCATTTTGAAAAAAAAATTGCTTCTAGATTAAGAGCCAGGCTGATGGTAAATGTACCTAGGATTCCTGAGGGACTGCATGATTTCCTCATACCAAAAGGGAGGAGGCTAGAATTGAAGGTTTTCCATAACTGGGGTGACATTATTCCATACCCATTCAGCACTATCTTGAGGGTGTACGATTTTCAAGGGACCCCTCATATATTGACATATAATGTGCCACCAAGGCTGGAATTTGTAGAGGCTATGTGGAAAATTGGTTGTATCCATGAGGACAACCTTACTGGGAAGGGTAAAGGAACGTTTTTCCCAGATTATACAATGGTGTCAGATTTTGTTTTTTCGAAAGGAGGTTGGGTGCACTTTGGGAAATTCTTTGAAGACTATCATTTGAGGTGTGGTCCTAAGCGGTAGCATGATCCTAAGGGTTTATTTTCCCTTTTCATACAAAGGATAAAAGATGGTAAGTTTGTGCATGAGTTCAACTTTCCTGAGGACTTGATTAGAAATGAATTTGACCTAAGCAAGCAGGAGTTGAACAAGGAGAAATAGATAGCTTATGATAAGCTATTGGATATTGTGCACAAAATGGATCCAAAGTATGATCCATTGTTGGAATTCAATCCATACCATAAGAAAATTGACTTTCTAATGGAGAACTTCAAAGAAATCATGGGAACTTTGAGGACTAAGAAGATAAACTGGGAGTTGAGTCTAGGTATATAGGAGAAAGGTGTCAGGCCAATTGAAACGAGGCCAACATACCAACCTACAGGAAAGAGGCTTATTTACAGGAGGAAAAGAGATAATAGCAGTGATGAGGAAGAAGAGGACAGAAAAGGGAAACAAATAAAGAAATTTCCTACACAACCAGGTCCAAAATTCAAAACACCTAGGGAAATTAAGATCATTGTTTTGGAATCATCACCTAAGGATAGTCCCTCACCACCACCATCTGAGCCAAGCCCTAAGAGGCAAAAGACTAATCAACCACATGAGGATTTGGTGGATGAAATTATTGTCACTAATCAGGACATGCAGATTGGTATGCCTTTCCCTCCTAGGCTAACTAAGTTGGTTCTATTTGATTTGGATATGAAAGGTAAATGTGTACAAGATTCAAGAATAGAGGCATGTAAGGAGTTTCTAGATGATAATGCATTTGTAAAAACTCTTTTCTTCTTGCAATTGGTATGGAGAATGAAATTGGAAGAATACCAGGATAAGTGTAAGAAGAGAAGAGAATTGAGACCTAACAGGTCAAACCAGGAGAATGATGATGAAGTGAAATTTGAATTAATAGATGAATTCAAGAACATCACTCCTGAGGAAGGGAGAAAGCTAGTAAGGCTGGTGTTTTGATTTTTCCTGAATGGGACATTGCAGATGTCGTAGCTTTGAATGCTATTCTGAAGTCCAAGCATCCCTTGCAAGATTCTGAAGAAGAAGTCAAGGCAGCATTGCAAGATTCTGCTTTCAGTGAAGAATATGAGACCTTGGCAATTTGGGAATTGGCCCCTCAAGGGAGAAAGCCAAATGTTACTGATATTAGCCCAAATTTAAGAGGAGGGTTAATAATAAAGAGGGCTTCAGAGACCTCAACCACTGAGACCACTAATTTGACTGTAAATGTGGCCAAATTGACCAAAAAGGCTGTTGAAAGAGAGGAGGTTGAAAAGAAAAGCCTAATGGAGAAATATAATCTCTTGATTGAGGAATATAGCAAGATGCAGCAAAGGAATGTTGAGCTGTAGACTAAGGTGGATAGGTTAAGGTACAAACAAATTGGGGAGACATCAAGTGCTCCAGGGATCAGTACATTTCCTTCCACATCAGGGTTAGTGCCTCATGCTTCTCCTATTATTTCCACACCAGGGTCTCCCAGTCAAAATCCTTACCTCAACCCTTCTTTGGAACAAATTGATGAAGAAATAGAATGCTCTATTGATCCTACAATGAAGCAGTTAATGCACAAAATTGAAGAATTACAGGCATCCTTGAAGGTAAGAGTGGAAGGATCCCTTCTAAAACAAAAGGAGGTTGTTATCGTTGTATTAAGGCATCTAAATGAGAAGGTTGATAATAGATTGTCATCTATATATTCTTTATATTCTTTATTATTAGATGCAATAAAGAATATTGATAGGGATCAGGAAATAGTGATACCATTAATTGAAAATTGGATCCCTAGGGCCAATAATTAGACATAATGTATAAGGCCTCAAGGTTTGATATTAATAATAGGCCTCAATCATTAAGGCCTACGCAGGTGTTAGTTAAATCATTGCAAGGTTTTTAGACTTTACCAAATGACTTGAGTAGGAAGATCAGGGAGTTGATGAAGAATTTTGATCATTGGAGCAACACATTGTTACCTGACATAATTGATGAGCGAGGGAATATCAGGTCACTCCAATAGTGGTAGGATCAAGCAAATGAGGTCATCAATGATCAAATTAAATTAATTTGTGATGACTCAGATTATGATTTATTGGTGAGTTGTATGGAAAAAATCATTAGCACCAGCTCATTCTTAGATCTTTTGAAAGAGAAGCAAATCAGGTAGCAGTTAAATACACACCTTATAATGTCAAGGTGAATGAGATAATTAATTTTGATTGTCCAACTGATGAAGAATACCAGAAATGGGTAAATAAATATTTAACTGAGGAAGAGTAAAACGAGTGGGCTACTAATGGTTAGTAAACCAATTGTTGCAGTTACAACGGATCCCATTTTTGTTTTTGGTGGCAGTCTGGGTGTGGGATTCTTGAGGATTTTTGCTGCTGCATCAACCATTCTCAGCGGGCACTATGAACAAGAAGATTCTCCAGGGTGATTGTTGTTGTAACGATTTTTGGAATATCACCAAGTGTTTTAATTGGTTGGTGACACGTGCAATTTCTGGCCCGATGCTTGTTTTCTCCTTCATTTTCTATAAGAAGGATTTCAAGGCTAGAAGTACGGGTTAGCAAGTTAGATATTTTTTGGTTGATTCTAGGTAGAGTGGTAGAGCAAAATTGTAAAGTTCAATGGTTTTAAGAAAAATGTAGTTTAGGTTTTGAGTCATTCTGTAGTAGGTTTTGAATTCATGGGGATTTGATGTTTTATGAAAGTATTGGCATTTGAATTGAAATGATTAATCCAAACTCATGTCTCTCCATTGTACATGCATATCTTAATTTTGAATAAGATAATTAAGGGTTGTCTCGTTCATCTCACTGTTGTGGTGTGTATGATTTTTGTTTTGGCTTTAATTCAAGGAATTAATTAAAATGCTTGAATGGGATTGTAGGTGGATATGTTTTGTATAAGGATTTGGTAAGTAGTATTGGGTTAGAATACATGTTGATGAAATTGTAAAGCAATGTTCTCAAGGATCTTATATGTTGTGTTAAATATGTCATAAACCCTTAGATGTTTATGAATTTGAATCCCCCAATGGATATATGGCACTGATCTAAGTTTTACTAATTTGTATGGTTCATTATTTGTTTGTCTTTACCTAGAGCTTGCTACAAATTGCAAATCAATGACTATTTTATACTGTGGAATGTGTTGTAGTTATCTCATGCTCCAAATAGTTGATATTACTGATGAACAACCAATTCTATTTGGTATTATCCAATTATGTTGAGCTATTAAATGAGATTATCTGATGTTGTTAATGTTGTTTATGATAATGGTGCAGAGGTTGTAAATGCAGTAAGGGATCACCCTCTTGGGTCTTGCAAAGCCCAAAGTGTAGGAGGTCTTTAAAATCCTCGTTAGTTGGTCTAGGTCCTTCGAGCTACCCTTGATTGGAATTGGCAATTCCATAGGTAGATTAGGATACCAACCTGGTTACAGTAAAAAAACCAACACTTCCTAACAGACCTCATCAACCCCATCCATCCTCTTGATCCTATGGAAAAGGACGTTTGAAACTTGATTGTGATCTTTTGATTGTTTTGGTTTTTGTTTATCATTTGAGCTCCCTAATATAGTTAGTTAAGGCCGCTATAATCTATCATATTATGGTGTGTTTTGGCTAATTCAGATAGAGGTATATCTTGATCTTTTATTGTTGTTGTCTATTGGGTTGCCCCACATAGTATCCACCAAGACCCATATGATCGTGTGTTACGTTGGGACATCCCTTTGTGCTTGTGGTTATCCCAATTCCTGGCCCGACCAAAGTCTTCACCACTTTGGGGTGTTGGGATAGCCTTCTTGTTTGTGTGTTTGTTTCATGCATTAGATGCTAACTTGCCCTGGTTGCCTATACCCTGGCACTTGGTGTCTTATGCTATAGCAAAAATCAGTGCTAGAAGATGGAAAATCATATTAGGATTGCATTTCATAATCATTACTGTTGCCTTGCATTCACCCTATGATTTTGGTTGTGCAAATACTTTACCTCTTATCTCTCGTTCTTCTCAAAACACTAAGGGTTATTGACAGGTGCCAAATTACTCTCATTTTCCACTTTCACTACACATACATCTCCCCCCTTTTTTATCATCATGTAAGTCCTTATTGATGCTTATGATCTTGTGTTATTAACTTTCATAATTTTACTATTCGTATTATTAATTCATTACAGCTTTAAATCCATTACAGGTGCATTATCATTTTTAGATCTACACATATTAGGTTCATTCTATTGTTCATACATACATCGCCACTTGCATCACAAAGTGTTAGATTCATAATACATCCTGCATATAACATTCATATAAGCATCCACATAAGCTCTCATAAACATATACATACATGTCAAAAATCAAATAAGCACCCACATAAGCCATCGTAAACATATACATACACATCAACAAATCAAATAAGCATCCACACATAAACATCTACATAAGCCATCATAGATAAAACATATGCATAAATCAAATCATTCATCCAATGCATGAACATGGTGTCAATAAGGGCCAATATGTATACCATATAAATATATCAAAATCCCAAATTCCATCACAGAATAATGTCTGTCGACGGCACCAAAATACATGCCAATCATATACAAAATCATAAGATGAAATATC
>VDFB02056155.1:0-42616 GCA_007258455.2 Sequoia sempervirens
CTTTCCATTTTTTTTCAATACATTCCCTTATCTATCTTCTTTTGAATCTTGGCCCAATAAATCAACATATGACTGCTAGGTATTCTAAGATGCCTAGGTCTTCCTCTATTTCTTCAGAAAGATCAATTTTATGATATTTCAGGTGCTCCTTGGACTCACAACAATCCAAGGTTCGTGGTATGTATTTGTCTTCCTAAGTCTTTTTTGGTCCTGAATTTTCCATTATGTTGTGCTTTTTGCATTCAATTTCTTTATTGGTGCACCTGCAAAAGTTAGTCAAAAAACTATTTTGAATACTTTACCTATTCCTGTAGAGAAAATATGTTAGTAACAAAACATAGTGATAATAAATTAAATAAGGTTCATCCCTATGTCTGGCTTTAATTTGGTCAGTTTCTAGTTATTGTGATCAATTTTTTTACTATGTCACAATATTTTATTCAATATACATGTACAATTTTAAGAATTTCCATTTAGAATTATTTTATAACACCATGTACAAACACTTTCTCCACAATGTATCCCTTATACAACCTATAGGACCTTCATGGACATTCTATTGGAAAAAAATACTTGATGCACAATATGAATTAAAACATTCAAACATAGCCATCTCAAAAAAGAAAACAATACCAAGCGAGATAAATTCCAGCTTACAATAATAAGGTATAAAATGAGCTCAATTTCAACAATAAGTTTAATATAAGATAAATAAATATCAAAAGTTTACGAATTGACAACTCAAAACAAATAAAAAGGTGACATTCATAAATGCAAGTCAAGAATTCATCAAAAATAAAAAGTAATATCATAATACAAAAGATACACTTAACATACACCACATGACTAATTCTAGTCACAAAAAAGAGAGTAAAGTGTTGCACTACACCTATATTTCTAAAATCTATGGTGAGTTAGAGAACATGCTCAAGTATCACCAGAAAATTTATGCATTATAAGGCTTTAATCACAATTAAAAGATATATGCATGTCACATATTGATATTTTATGATCCAAAACTATACGAGAACTAAATTTAATCACCATAAACTTTATAAATAACTTACCATTTTTTTATATCAAGATTTCTTTCATAGTATATGAAATTTGCAATAGGTTTTCAAGCCTAATAGTTAAAAAAAATTCTTTGATAACACATGTAAAGACTACTCAAGATGACCCTTATATTTTCACACTTTTTCCTAGATTATTGTAATTATCTTTAATTATACAAAGCAATAATACACTTAACTAATTAAGAAATTATTTATTGATTATTATGATAAACAATTAACCTACTAATGTGTGATAGTCTTGATTGAATAACTAGGAATTAATAATAGCTAATATGGGCTCTTCTATCCTTGGGCTCACTCATTCTTGTAGAATAATCCACAACATGATTTTTGAGCCATGTATCCATTCTTCGTAGAATATGTATCAAAATATGATCCATAAACATGATTTCTAAGAACCATATATCCATCCTTCAAAGAATGGGTTGTCAAAAATGGCCACACAAACCAAATGAGGAAAGAATAAAAATACATATTCTTTGGATAGAGACTTCAACTCATTGAGACCAATCTAGGTCTTGAATCACTTATAGAAAAAAACCACATGCCCAAATATTGACTAAGGGATTTTTTGTACGTTGTAAACGACATTGTACCCTTCCTCAAATTTTGAGCAACTAGATAGGTATAATTTACCACCAAGGATTTCTAAAAATTATAAAGGACCTTGTACCCTTCCTTGGGTTTCAAGCATTCAGAAAGGTACAAGTCCATCCTCCCTGAAGATTATTCTAAGTATCAAGAGAACTATCATATTTTATTCTTATACAAATTAGGTTCATAGTTTTATTTGTATCTAAGTATTGGAAACATTCTTTACTTTGCAAACTACCTACATACATTATATCCATGAAATCAAGATACTAGAGGACCAATTGTGTACAATTTGTATTGCTATTTGAAACTTTGGTTATGCAACTTCATGAGTGAGTATGGAACTCTTTCTAGCACCTAGTTCCCTAGGAAATTATTTGTTAGTTTTCACCCACTCAAGTGGAAAAGGGATGAAAAAATAAAGAAAAATCTACTTGCAAACACCTAAAGAAGTGTTTTACATTGTGGACACTGATTTTGGGTGTCCAAGGGTTCTCTAACTCTTCTAGGGTTTTTCACCTAAAAGGAGAGAAATGGACCCAAAATGCTAATGTCTACATTCAAGATTAATGTAAAGAGGGATGCAATATGCCTAAATATGATGTCTAAATGGAATAAACTAAAAAATAAATATGATTATTAATGTTAAATCTAAGAAATGCAAAGTGTTGGAAAATGTAGTGATGTATGCAAAAATACCTAAGAATGCAAATAAATGATAATAGAATTGAAAAATACTAGAGAGGTGCACTTGGAATATGAAATCTAATATAGATAGGCTCTGGAATCCTATAGAGTTGACTGGAAATGTTGACTAGGACACTTATGCCAAGCTGGGTGACTTAGTCTAGTTTCAGGGAAAATCTACCAAAATAGGAATCTTTCAAATGGGTACTCAGGAATTTTGGGGTAGTAATTTGTAGCTTTAAGTCTACACTTTTGTTCTTGATAGGTGCCCAATCTAGATTCTGTAGAAAATGGGTTGAAATTGGTCTTCAAGCTTCAATTAGGGCATTTTTAACTTTGATGACTTTGACAAACTGTTGACCACTTTTTAACATCAAACTCTTTGATAAATTTGCATACAAGACCTACAAACACATGCAAAGAGGGGAAAAAGGGATAAGGGATAGAGTAAATAGGGTTTTGCCTTGGTCAAACCCCACTTTGGTAATCAAACCCTAGGAAATGAAGAGAATGATAAATAAACAACATACAATGTCATAAACTTACCAAACCCTCAATGTAAAAATTTGAAGATATTTAATGAAGAGCTCCAATGGATGACATGATGATGCCTAGAGTGCTTGAATGCTTGAGAGATTGATTGCTTGAGTGTTGGATGAATTAGGTCTATAGGAGATGACAAATGAGGGGAAAACCCCTTTATAAATACCTGATTTTCCATTATTTTCCAAAAATAACACATCACAGGCTGACGTCAAGGGTAAGAGAATAAAATCTTGTTAGAAAATTGAAATTATTTTGTTTTTTGTGCCCAGTGGGACTAATCGCCCCAAGTGGCAACTAGGTCCCACCAGGAAATTTTACTAGGTGTCGAGGATTAAAGTGTATTTAATAAGGTTTGTCGAGAATATTCTCAAAAATACACTTAATTATGGCCGAAAAGTGTATTAAGCGGTCATTTAAACATGAGAAAGGGTTAAATTAGTGATGACAAGTCTAGAAAAGTGTGAGAGTTTGTTACAACTCTTTACAACACTTTCAAATAAGAATTGGTAAGTGATAAAAAGGGGTTATTTAGGTGAATTATAATGAAAGGGTCCTAGAAAAGTGTGAAAGTGGGTTACAACACTTCACAACACTTTTACAAGATAGCCTAGAAGTCTTTAATTATTCTCAAGGGTCCAAGACCTAATGTGAATGTGTTGACCACATTACAACATTAAATCTAGGAAAAATCAAGCCAAAGTCCATGAGAGAGACTCAAGTGAGCATAAAAATGTCAACTATACATTTTTTTGGCAAAACATACATTAATTTTAAATTTTAATATTTCAATTTTACCTATGACATGTCTTTAATTTTCTTATTCAAAAAGATTACTAGTTTTGTGAATTGGGTATAATACCTAATATCTAAATATTTTTTTTAAACATAAAACATCTTAAAATTGGTTGATATAATTATTATTTTATTAATACCTCAAAGAAAACTAAACCACATATATAATCAACAACATAATTTCTTATAGCCACAACTTTTAAACTAGAATAATATATCACAAAAAAAATTAAGTAGACTTGCCTCTATGAGAGTGAGTGATTTACAAGAATATATACTCATTAGTTTCCACATTATTCTTAGATACATGACTAATTATTTTACTAATATAATTAAAATCGATATAAAAACTAATACAATCTATTTAAATAATATCAATCTTATAACTATGATACAATAAAAATGTTTATTATCTTTAGTCAAGTTGTTAAATAGGATATCTTATAAATATAAATTGAGAGTAAAATAGTACATGAGTGAATCTAAACTTTTATCCATAAAAGTTTTGCTAAAATAAAAACTCATATATAAAATATTTAAAATATAAACTAGGTGTTAAGTTAAACAAGAGATTATTTTTCATTTTTTAATCACCAAGATCTCTACTAGGAAAGGTGAGAGAAAACAACAAATAAATATTCCCCATTCCTAACTAGATAATTTTGATTAAATTCCAAAATATCATGTTTGCTAAGTTCCTAAATTTTACTATTAAATAATAAATTAATAATACACAATTAAAATCAATACCTAAGTCACAATATCACAATAACATTTAATCATTTCAACTCTAGCTCTATCTCACTCTTCCTTATCAATAAAGAACTTTAATTGTAATTTTCAACAAAAACTTCATGAGAATGATTGCATAATCCATAGGAGATGTTAGCAAGAAAGTGGATATCTAAAAACTAGAGTTTTGAGCCCCAATTATTCTTTGTATGTTGTATTTATACTCTAGTATCTGTAATACTAGAAGGATCACATCTTTAGATTCAAACGATGTTTCTATATATACACTATTCATCTAGAATATATATTATATTATTCATACGCCATCTAAAATTTTGCATAGTATGAGCATTTTTATATTTATATACTCAATCTTTTGTACATTAGATCAGTCCTCTATATACTCTTATATATTTGGTATTACATCACTCTATATATCTTAAGTATATCTATTTTTTACATTCTTTTCATATATCATACATTTAATATCGTATTGGGACATGTCCTTCACAAAATTCATCCCTTCCCTAAGGTATATTTTTTCCTTGATCTTTGTATTCCTTCCATGGTGGTATGTGATAGGATTTGTTGCATTGTATCTATATTTTGGGCCCCTACTCTACCACTTACCTTGTCAACGTCACCTCCCTTTTAGAATTGTGCCTTTTCCTCAACACATGTAGGTTGGGATACATTAATCGAATAATGTTCTAGTAGATCACTTTTAGGTGTACAAAAGTATTATCCACTAAATTTTGGTTTGTTGGAGAAGATGATTTTGCGCATTGATTTGCACCAGTATCTTTTTTGCTTTCAATAATGTAGTGGGGATTTAGATTTATTGGACCACTTTTTTAGTGTATCAAATGAGACCAATGACATGTGCCAAACACATACTCACTAACTCCCTTATCTTTTTAAAATATTTTTTAATATTCTCTTGTTTTTCATACACTTGTTGTAATAGGACATGAAGTGCTTCATGTTGGGCCCTTATCTTCCCATCACCATCTTGTAGAGCCTTTTAGGTGTCGCCAACCTGAAGAATTTATTTTTTAATTTGGTCCATATGATCTTTGAGATTCTTAGTGAGGTTGGGCCATTGAAGAAAAAAATTGATAGAGGGCGTTACTATCACTTTTAGTATTCTTTATGATGTTGATATTGGATTTGAGTGTGGCCTGATTACAACACACTTCTTCCTCTCCTCATCCATCTTGTCCTTGTTTAGTTATGTGGTGATTATTTTTCAAAGGGAGGTCATTTTTTATTGAATATCCTCTATTATCCCATCTACCAGATTTTTCATTTGTACCCCTAATGATTGAGATAAGTCTCCTTGTACATGGGGAAACTTAGAATAGATTTCATTTATGACTATCTCCTATTATTTTGTATTATCCACATGTTTTTAAGTATCTTTTCTTGAGCTATTTTTTAGAAAATATCCATTGATTGAAATTTTTTGAAATGGGGAAATGTAGGAGATGTAGTAGTTTTGCAAGTGTGGTGGTCTATATTTTCTTATGTTTCTCTCAGAAGTTCTTAATGTATTACATTGGTGAATTTTCAATGGAAGAGGATGGTTTTTTAGTGATGGAGGAGATGTGTGAGGAATTTATTGGTCTTACACAAGTTTTGTGTCACTAGATGGAGAGGATGGTACTTATTTATTATTATTTATTGGTCTTGAACCTTCAAAAATGCATTTTTGTGGCTTCAAATATCTCTACTTGGATTTTATTTGTTATCTAGTGACCTTGGAGCATAAATTTGTTCACTTGTTACTTTGAGTGGAACTCTTGAACTTGATTATTTTGAATCTTGTATTTTTCACTATGGAGATTGATTGAGTGAACTCTGTTAGAGCTTCCCCTTCTAGTTAATCATCCTTTTGTGTTGTATTTTTCCTTCTTTATTTTAGGGTCGATGTTAGGGATTGTGAAATTATTTTGATCATACTCTTCAACATCTTCATGGAGGAAACTATGTATCTAATTATTTCCCTTTCTATGATCACCTTACTTGGGGCCCATCCCCTCATATAGTGTCATGTTTTTTCAAGATTATCTTGGTTGAATAGGCCACTAAAGAGTTTGTTTCATCTAGTTCATGCTCTTTTTATTGTGTAGTGGATGTCTCTTCTTCTTTCTCTTTATCTAATGATGGAGAGGTCTATTTTTGTGCCTTATTCTTTTATCTCTTTGAATTAAATTATTTACTCATCTACAAGAGTTCTTTTGTATCTTCTTCTACCAATGGGTCATCCTTTAGTGGTGTAGTGTCCAATTTTATTTTTTCATTATGTTTGACCTTTGTTTGTGTGAATGCAATGGGATAGTTTCCTATATGCAACCTTCCTAATCTTTGTGGAGTGGAAGTACCCTATACTTCTTAATATTATTTTGCTAGCCCCCATTTTTCTTTACTTTTCTCAAAATGTTCTTTTGATTTCTTCTTGATTACTTTATCCATGAATTCCCTATATGTAGGTATTTTTTTCATATTTGGGTACCTTGGTAATTTGAGTAGTGTTGTGGCATATGCATCTATCTCCCAATCATTCACTTCATATGGAAATTGTGGAATCTAAGATGTCCAGGCTTATATTGCCTCCATTAGAGTGTAATTTTTTTCACTAAGAAAATAATATCCTTCACTTCTTTTCTGACCATATCACAAGATATCCTTTCTTTGTTTTGTACCTTTTGTTATAGGGCTTTGAAAATTACTCAATATTTAGTGGTAAATTAGGTGGCATCTTTAAAGTGATAGACATGGTCATTGATTTGATCCACTATTGGTTTAGTCATTTCTTAGATCTTCCCATAAATACCAATAGCTCATGTAAAAAGTAGAAAGTTAAGTAGATTAAAGGACCATACTTGAATTGGTAATGTTATTTTTTAATGTGTTGGATGTTTTCTAAGACATTTTCTTAGAGTTCCTAACATAATTTGATCTCCTTGCCTTCTACTACCATCTAGTATGTCACATGAATAGAGGTTTTGGTAGAGACCTCTCTATTTTTGTACTATAACTTATAGATTATCCATGTTTTTGTATATCATGGCTAGATTGGTGATTTTGGTGATGTTGAGACAATAGTTGCCATATGTCACACCCATCAGTTTTGTGACTTCACTATTTTTAATAGCCTTTTTGGGTGGAATTTCCCCTTTCATGTAGAGCCTTATGACTACCTTGATGGCTTGTTTGGTTATCCTACCTAGCTTTTCCAATATTCATCACAAATTCATATTAGATCTATGGAAAGCCATGATTCTTGTATAAATTATAGTAAATATCCCATGTATCCAAATTTTGGTAGATTTTCCTTCATTCCGAGTTGTAGAAGTGTTTTCCAAAGCTCTTGGAACTTGGTGTGATCAGTTTATAAGAGGGAGACATGCACATATTTTTGAATATATTCTATATAGATCACATATAGGGGAAATTTTGAGAAGGTTTCATCTTGTTTTATGTTCATTTCCTTGTATGGAAACATTTTATACTTTAGTTGAGGCTTTTGTGAGATATCCATGAGTGTAGGGCTGGTCATTTTTGTGATTTCAAACTTGAGTACTATGAACAAAGTGTATCTAGGATTTTGAAAAGTGAGCTCATAATTTTCACAAGGATGGAAAGTGTATGGAAAGTGAGAATAAGGATATTTCCTTCAATAATTTATAACCTTCAATGGTGATAAGTGCATTGAATGTTGTAGTCATTCCTTACCTTCTCACAATTTTCTAGCCATTAGCTTTTCTCGTAGCTCTATTTTGGAAAGTAATGTTTATACTATATTATTATAAATATAATACAACATACAAGGTTTTAACAAAAAAATTAATGTTTAATGGTAATGATTTAGCCTTGCTCCATTAGCATAACATTGCAATTCTAGGCCATTGAGTCTCCTTAGTATTATTTCCCTAGATTGTAGTATATCATTAATGTAGTATGAGCCTAACCATTTCACTTCTAATTTTCCTTACTTTTTAAATTTTCTATCATATATTAGAACAATTTCATCCTTCTTGGATGTTTTAAATGTCCGATTTTCCTATCATGCCATGCTTTTTTCCTTTTTATTTCAATAATTTGATGGTGTACCGTAAGCTTTCTAGTCTAATCTAGTTTTCTAGGTCTTTAATTCTTACCTTTAGGGACTCATCATCAGTGAGTCTAAGATGTAAATAGTTTAGATATTGGGTATTATACATTTTAGAGGTAGGATTACATCCATTCCATACACCAATTCAAAGGGGGTAATTTTTTTGGATATCTTGTAGGTAGTCCTATATTCCTATAATATTGTAGGTATCTTGCTATCCCAATATCTTCTATTACTATTTCACATTTTGGTGTTGTTCCTACAATATTATTTAGGGACTCACTTGATCCATTATCCTCAGAGTGGTAGGGAGTAATTTACTATGTGTTATCATGAAGCTCTTTAGTCGCTCCACAATCACCTTATTTACAAATTCCTTTCCTTGATTATTATTTGTGATACTGAGTGGAAATCCAAACTTGGTAATTATGTTCTCATAGAGAAATTTTGTGGCAATTTTTGTTGTGCAATCCCTAGTTGGTTCTAATTTTTTCCACTTGGTGAGATATTCCACCCCAATTATAATGAATCTAGCTTTGGATAGTTTAATTTATGTGTATATTAGTCTAATAAAAACTATAACCTATTTTTAAAATGGTAGTTGAGCTAATACTAGGTACAAAGGAATTTCATCCCTTGTGTCAAGTCTTCCTATTTTTAATAGACATCACATTGTTGAGCATAATGCTATACATCTTCATATAGAGTTAGCCACCATAATTCTACCAATTTTATCTTTATTGTTGTGGAATCTCCTAAATTGTGTCCTCCAAAGATTCCTTCATGTTCTTCTTTTAGTATCTCATCTTTTATGTTCATATACCACTCTCTATATGATGCCATCTCTTCCAATTTTATATAGTTCTCCTTCAATTAGTGTAAAAGCTAGATACTTTTGTAGTAGTAGTTATTTCTTGTGGCCATATATCCTATGGATATTGGCTTGTGGATAGTAATGAGGCAATTGTTGTTGTTTCCAATTGATTTTATAGGTTTATACAAGGACTAGCTAAGTCCTATGCTTTAAAGCGCTAGGTCAATATCCAAAGAATTTCATGCCCCCAAAATTGTAAATGCTAAATATGAGATGTTGAAAAATAAATAACAAAATTGAATAAATATCGAAAATAAATAAATATAAATAATTTCCATTTAAATAACATTCTAAAATTACCACTTGAGATGATATTATTATAAATATGAATTAAATATATTACTATAATTATAATTATAATTATACTTCATAATATTAAATCATATTATTAAAATCATTGATAATATTAAAATATTATTTTGATAATATATGTTTTATGTATGTCATTTCCCGGTTATAATTGTATTATCAAATGAATATAATAAAATAGTAAATAAAATTATAAAATGAATATAATCTAAAATATTCATATTTTTTAGTAGCAATATTACAATCATAATTGTTGAGCATATTTAATTTGGAATATTGCAAACTAAGACTCCTAATACAATGATCCCAATCCTCAAAGATAATTGATCACAAACTAAAAATTAGTCAGTGATTAGTATAAAGGAATTGGTCTAGAATACCACCCACCACTTAAGTCTAAGACTCTCTAAATACAATGATTGAAAAAAGGATGTGATCCTCCAAATAGGCACCAAGGCAGCGATCAGGGAGTCACATCCTCATAATAGGTATTTAGGAGAGCCTCCACAAAGACAAGAGTGATTGTGGTTGGAGGAAATAAAAACAACATAATATATTATGATAGGAAGAACATTCTCTAGGATCCAATCAACTACAGAGCTTAATGTAAGTATTATCATGTATTTGAATAAAAGTTCATAATTACTTATGTATGTAGAAGGTAAGAATAATGGATTTAGGTGTGATATCAAATATCTTATTAGTTTAAATCTCAGTTGATACTTATAAATAGATAAGTATATTATGATTTATGAATATATTTGAATATATTATGATGGATAAGTATATTGAGAGTTTGAATGGCATGTTAACAATTTATAAGTATATGCTTATATATATATATATATATATATATATATATATATATATATTCATAAATACATCATAGGTGGTCGACACATACAATATATGCATGATAATATAACATATTATTTATGATTAAATCCAATAATGATTCTCGCAACAATTATTCAGTCTTGTGAGTAATAATGACTCTTTACTATAAACATGAATTGAATACATTCATATACTTATGTATTCCTTATCCCATGTTCAATCAAATGTAAGGTTGAAGGAAACAAGTTAGGGGGGTGCTACTTACAGAATCTCCCATGCTAAGTATCCCACCCCGAGGGTGGAATAGTCTTGGTTGGAAATTCCTGTCGTTTGGGGCCAAAAGGTTGGTAGTCTTGGTATGACGCTCATGCTCTTAGGCTTAGATGGTTTGAGTAGTTTACAGGCACCCCTTTCAATACTTTCCTGTCAAGCCAAATTATGATTGATTGTTGGGATGGATTCAAGGAATATCCATTATAAGGGTATGGACAAGACAACATGGATAGGGAAAGTAAATACAAGTGTATCCACTAAGTATCCCACCTCAAGGGTGGAATAGTCTTGTTCGGATGTTCCTGCCACTTGGGGCCAAGGGATGGGTAATCTTGGTCAGATACTCATACTCTTGGGCTTAGATGGATAGCTTTCAATGGATTTATCCTACTTCTTGTCCCAGTCTTGTTATGATTAGAGTTTCCATGTGCATGGTTTTGGGATAGTTATGTATCCTAAATTGATAAGTCATTTATTATATTTTGATCACATGAATTATGATCTTCAATATTATCTAATATGATTGCAGGGCCTAAATCCAAGATTTATCTTGTTTGAAGCATTAAGGGGTGAGTTATAGTCCTAACCACATCAAGCGTGTGATTCTAGGATAAAATTTAGGGTAATCTCCAAAAAGGGACATTATAATGAATAAGAGATAAATTTTATATTTGTTCTCCTCTACACTTTAGACTCTACAAAATCAAGGTGGGTACTATAGACATGTAAAATTGACTTAACACTTGTCACAAATTCAAAATGTCTTAGAACGATCCTAAAATGATTCAGAACAACTTTGAATCAACTCAGAACGTCTCAGAACGACCCTGAAACGACTCAGAACGTCTCAAAATGACCCTGAAATGACTTAGAGCAACTTTGAATCAACTCAAAATGTCTCGAAATGACTCTGAAATGACTTGGAACAACTCTGAATCAACTCAGAATAGCTCAGAACGACCTTGAAATGACTTAGAACAACTTTGAATCAACTCGTAACGTCTCAGAATGACCCCGAAACAACTTGAAACAAATTTGAATTAACTCGAAGTATCTTTGAATTAACTTGGAACATCTCTAAACATCTCTGAACCAACTCGGATAATCTCAGAATCATCCCATGTCATCTCACAATGCATCAAAAGACATCGAATGACATTTGAAACCTTATTTCCTCTATCAATTGAATAATACAACATTATTTAATTAATTCACTTTTTCATCATTCTCGACAAATTGAATAAATACCGTTTATTTAATAAAGTCTTGAAAACCCTAATTTTACTATTAATAGAATAATACAATGTTATTTGATTAAATTCACATTTCATCATTTCGACTAATTAAATAAATTACATTTTTATTTAATAAAGTCGTAATCTTATCTTATTTTGTCTTGATTAGTCAAATGACACTGATTATTTGATTACATCACTAATTCACCTTATTCCTCAAAATTAATTGAATTATTAAATCATAATAATTTAATTATTACAATTCCCTCCAAAATTTGAATAATCAAATCAAATCAAACTATTCAAATTGGAAATAAATCAAAATTGGAATTAATTAATTAATTAATATTCTTCACTCACTTTTTTATTGAGGAAATCATGGATTGCTAACTAAGCAATCTAATTTTGCTAACTCAACCATCTAATTCCTAACTCAATCCTAACTGATCAATCAATTGCTAACTAAGCAATCAAAATCCTAACTAGCCAATATATTCTTCAATCACCCTAATTGTGCAATCAACTTTGCACAATCTCCTCATATCTAAAATTCTCTCAACTTATTTTGACCATTGATCTGGATATTCTCCAATGCGATCTTGACCGTCAATTCAAAATTGCATTTTTTATATAACAAGCCTTTCTCTTCAAAAATTATGATGAGAATTTCAACTTACATTATGCAACAAAGTGTTTTCAAGATCACCATTGAGAGAGCTTCATCATTTCTTCAAGAACAAGCATTGATCATCAAGCTTTTGCACCAAGCAATGGAGGCTTTCTAGTGATACAAACAACCCAACATCATGCAAATACACTCCAACATGGGATGGTAATCTTGTCTTTTGTTATTTGAATTGTTTTGAATATCTTAGGATCTTACTTTCATTCAAATAGCTTAGATTTGCACATTTCATGAGTGATGGAATATGATAGATTAAGTTTTTTTGAATTAGATTAGTTTTTAATTTCAATCCTGCATTTGATCTTGTTTTTCACATATTTCCCGGTGGATTCCTTCCCCCTCACATAGGTACCCCTATACACAACATCATTTGAGATAAAAAAAAATATATATATAAATATAATGGTGTAAAGTTATATTCAGACTGAGTATTTTAGAAGGTAAACCTGACTAGCTAAATTAAGACCTTTTGTTAGATCTATATTCTTTTAGCAGTGTCAAATGAGCACAAATAAATTGCAATAAAATTTAAATTTTCAATTATTTTAAATTTGATTCTACTTAGTTTTGAGACCTGTTAATCAACTTGGCCAGTGCCTTATCCATTATAGAGTCAAAAGATGAAGTAAAAAACTTCCACAATAGACCAAGTTTATGGATTCTTATAACCTAATTGCATTACAATGAGAAACCAAAAAAGAGACAACACCATTGCGCTAATAAAAATCCTTATTGTAACAACACAATCTTTAATGACTTAACTAAAATAATTTTTAATCTACTCATTGAATAGAAGCTAACAATTTATAAATTAATAACATTAAATGTGAGATGAGAACCATGAATAATCCTTGATCATATAGATTCAAAAGAAAATGTGTGATAGTAATGGAGAAAACACTAGATTGACATTCCATTTGAGAGAAAACAACAATTTCTTGAACTATTTGTTGCTGTTACAAAGCAATTTTATAGCATCTATGTTTTGAAACTTTAGAAGACAAGACTGTACAATACCTAATTGTATATAAATACTATAAAAACTAAGGACTCAAAATCCTTAAAATAAGGCTTGGAATTCCCTTTTATAGACACAAGAGAAGCAACAAGAAAATATCCACATTCATCGCTTAAATCACAAAAGACAAAATATTAGGCAATGGCATTGTACAGAAGGATAAAAAACATAAATAAATTGTAAAGAAGCCACTAAATTTTTTTTGGAGGCCTCCTGAGGTAGTTAATATAGTTTATAGATTTGATCTCCTCAAAATTACCCCTTGTAGAAGATAGGACATGTCAGACATTCCATTCCTAACATGCCCATGTAATAATTATGCTTGGTTAGTGGAGATTGATTGAAATGTAAATCAAATTCTTGCACCACTTTCTTCCTTTTATTCAGTATGCTCTATTGATCTATCCATCCTAGGTGGAAGGAATTGGTTGAATCTTTGTATTGTTCCTTATATTCTGGTGCAGCCATTATAGGAGGGTCCTCAAAGATAACAATTTGGACCATGCAGCAGGAGTAACACAATAGAAGCAACACAGAATATGGAGGAAAACACAAATTCAAACATTCTCATTAACATCAATCTTGATTACAATCAGTTGGCAACATTTGGGCTTACAAATTCAGCTCACAGGCTTGACATAACATGTTCAAAATACAATATTCATATATGCTCCTTAATGCGAGTAAAAATATTACATATAAAACCTTGAATATCTCTAATATGGTTTTCTAATGACCTATTACAATTATTTATATCACATCTAGAGATCTAGAATCATCCGCGTCGGCCATAGATTATTACAATCTCTAATGAAAGAAAATGTAACATGTGCATGAATAGGTTGGCCTCAAATTTGAATTACTCCTCACTAAATGCATAGGATAAAGTGTGGACCTATAATTAAGGTCAAGGAAACTCCATGAAACAATTTTAATCACACCATCGAGATCCACAAGTGATCAAACTAGCCATTAGGTTTGAAATTATTCTAGTGTCAGTTCAAGAAACTGCCACTAAATCCAGAAGCAATAACTTTCCGTAAAATGATCCAATCACGCTTAAATCTTGGAATAAGGAAAATGAACATGTCCACAATGTAAACATAGCTCCATAGGTCCTAGTGAGCAACTATGATGAATCCACCAAGTTGAACTGAACAAAGACCTAAACAAGAACTAAGACTGAAAGGAAATATTTTTGGTTGATGCAAGATTTCCAAGAACTAAGGATGCTCTTGCATCAGACATCCAAGGTTATTTGAAAAATGAGTCCCTCACTTTGCTAGGGCTAAAGGGAAACCGATACGGTCTACCTCAGCCTGAGAAATCCAAGAAGAATCCTCCACTGGTCTATCTTTCCACTTCGCAAGGTATTCTTTGTACTGCCTTCCACAAGTTTTCCTTCCACCTCTGATATCTAGAATCTCTACAATCTCATCTGACTATTGTTTAGAAAACTGGTTCTCCAACTTTACTTTATTGTCTTCACTGAATTCCACTTCATGGTATTGATGTAGATCTACAATGTTGAATATAGGTGATATACCCATGCCATCCAGTAACTCCACTTCATATGCATTTTTTGAATCAAATTTCTTCAAAATCTTACAAGGTCCAAACGTCCTCATCTTTAGCTTGTTGTATGTTCCAACTAGAAATCTCTCCTTCCTCAAGTACACCATCACCTCATCTCCAAATTTGAACTCCTTATGTTTCCTCTTTTCATTTGCTTTCTCCTTATACTTTTGGTTCATGTCTTTCAATTGTTGTTTCACTTGAGTATGCACTTTCTTCATATGTTTTGCAAATTATTCTACTTCTACACTCTTTTTATCTTCCATACTAATGTCTCTCAACTTTAATATACTTCTAGGATGAACTCCAGTAACAATCTCAAAATGTGTCTTTCTGGTACTCTTGTTCATTGACTTATTGTAAGCAAACTCTTCTTGTGCAAGGACTAAATCCTAACTTCTAGTCTTCTCTCCAACCAAGCATCTCAACAAATTCCCCAAACTCCTATTCACTACCTCTTTCTATCAATTATTTTGTGGGTGAAATGTCGAATTGAACTTTAGATCTATCTTCAAATTCTTCCATTTAGTGTCCTCCAAAATTAACCAACAAACTTTGTATCTCTATTTGAATCAATACTCCTAGGTAATCCATGCAATCTGACCACTTCCTTTAAAAACAAGTCTGCTACATGTACATCTTTTGTCTTCTTACAAGGTATGAAATGTGCCATATTAGAAAATTGATCAACCACCACAAATACAAAAATCATTACCTCTTTGTGTCTTCGGAAAACCAAGTATGAAATCTATGTTGATATCCTCCCAAGGTCTCCCTAGAAATTTCAAAGGTTTATACAATCCAACATTCTAACTACTCCCTTTTGCAACTTGAAAAAATCTACAAATTTGCACAAATTTCATGACATCCTTATGAATCTTTAGACAAATGTAGTTCTCACTTACCAATGCTACTATCTTATCAACTCCCAAGTGACCTAACAATCCTCCCTATGCTTTTATCTTATCAAGTTATCCCTCATTGAACTTTGGGGTATACACAACTAATTTCCTCTTAACAACATATCCTCCTGAATGAAATAATCCAACCACTAACTCCTATCCTCCAAAATTGGTTCTTTACAAGCTCTCCAAGGTTCTGCAAAATTTGGGTCTTCCTCATACAAGTTCTTCAATTCATCAAAGCCTAATACCTCCACTCTCATCTCTATCAGTAATTTCCTTCTCCTACTCAAAGCATCAACAACTCTATTTGACTTTCCACTCCTATGATTCAAAATGAAAGTATAACTCTGGAAGAATTTTACCCATCTCATGTGTCTCTAATTCAACTTACCTTGACTGTTCAAATATTTTAAAGCCCAATGATCTATATACAACACAAACTCCTTAGGAAACAAGTAATATCTCCACTTCTTCAAGGATTGGAGTATGGCATAAAACTCCCAATCATACACTAAATACCTTCTCCTAGAATCATTCAACTTTTCACTAAAATAAGGTACATGTCTTCCTTCTTGACTTAATACTACTCCAATTGCATTTACACTTGCATCACAGTCTACTTGAAATACCTTATTAAAATCTGGTAAAGCCAACAAAGGTTACTTAGTCACCTTTTGTTTCAATAACTCAAAACTCTGATCTACTCCAGTCGTCCACTTAAAATCCTTCTAATCTCCTCTCATTGTTTCTGTCATAGGACTACAAATAGAACTAAAATTCCTAATGAACTTTCAGTAGAAGCTAGCCAATCCATGAAATGATCTTACCTCTCCAATTCTTTCAAGTGTAGGCCACTCAACAATTTCTCTTACCTTCTCATGATCCATCTTCAATCCATTCACAAATATTACAAATCCCAGATATACCAATTATTCCTTCATGAAACTACACTTCTTAATGTTTATCAACAACTGCTCTTCTCTCAACCTCTACAAAACTTGTCTTATATGCAACAAATGTTCTTCTCTACTCTTACTAAAAATCAAGATGTCATCCAAATATACAATCACAAACTTACCTAATAATTTCTTCAATACCTCATTCATTAGCCTCATGAAAGTACTCATACAATCCTTCATTTGTCTTGAATGTTGTCTTCCAGTCATCCCCTTCTCTAATTCTGATATGATGATATCCACCCTTCAAATCTATCTTTGTAAAGTATCTAGATCCACTCAAACAATCCATAATGGCATCCATCTGAGGCAAAGGAAATTTTTACTTCATTGTGATCTTGTTTATGGCTCTAGAGTCTATACACATCCTCCATTCTCCATCCTTCTTAGGTGCTAACACAATAGGTACTATGCATGGACTTAAGCTTTCTCTAATCAAACCTTTTCTCAACAATTCTTTCACTTTTCTATTCCACTCCTTCATCTCTATAGGTGTCATCTAGTGTGTTGCTTTATTAGGAAAACTAGCTCTAGGAATCAGATCCATGCAATGAGTAATACTCCTCATAGGTGGAAATCCATTAGGTACATTATCTGAAATGATCTCTTCATATTCTATCAACATCTCCTTTATCTCATCTGGTTTTTCTTCTACATGCTTCAAGTCTTCAGCCCTTTTAGGAACTAAGGCATAACACATGTTCTCATGTCTCAATCCATCCAGGAATCTCCTTCCATCAACCAAAAAAATTCTAGCACTCGTACAAGCCTCAACTTTAGGAACATCTTCCAATGGAAACAAAGTCTGATTCATCCCATTAGCAACAATGGTGTTTATATTCTTCTTTCCATCATGAATAGCTTTTCGATCATACTACCAAGGCCTTCCCAACAAAACATGGCATACATCCATAGGCATTGTATCACACAAAACTTCATCATGGTAATTTCCTATCTTCAATTTCACCAAGCATTGTTCACTTACCAGTATATTATGCTCATCTTGAACCCATGCTATCTGATAGGGCTTCAGGTGTTTCAATATTTCCAACTTAAATTTGGCCACAATTTCTTTAGAAACCAGGTTCTTAGAGCTTCCACTATCAACAATCACTCTACAACATTTTCTAGCTACCTTCCATCTGGTTCATAAAAAATTCTTTCTCTGCAATGGGTTCCTGCTACATCTCACTTTGACATAATACTCTCTTATTTTCCAACACTTCTCCATCTTCTGGTTTGTTAGATGACCTAGCATGATCTTCCTTAACAAATTTTGTCCTTCTATTGTTCTCAGTCTTCCTACTTGTCTCTCCCTGATTACATTCAAATGCTCTATTTCCTTCTTTGCCACACTTAAAGCAAGCTCCCTTGAATACTCTTTTTGCTTGTCCCCTATCATCTTTTTTATAACCCTCATTCTAGTAACCACTATATCATCCTCTTTGCTAAGAATTTATATCATCTCTATGGTATGAATTTTCATTCTTGTTGAATTCCTTATCTTTATTCTGAGCTGCAAAAGTTCCTCTTTCGCTAGTAAAAATTCTTCCTCTCTAAAATCTTCCACCTCTTCCTCTTTGTCTCTGCTCATGTCTTTTATTCAGCTTCTCTTCTACTATTAGGGAACACTGATATGCTTCTTCAACACTCTGCAACTTAATCAAACTGATCTCATCCTATATAGATGACCTCAAGCCATTCACATATCTGGCCACTTGCTCGATCTCATCCTCTGAATGTCCAGATTTGATATTCAACTTATAGAAATCTTCAGTATACTCTGTCACACTTGACTCCTTTTGATTCCAATTTTGCAACTTTTGGAACAAACTAATCTGATAATCTACAGGCATAAACTTTATCTTCAACTTATCCACCATTTGATCCCATGACTTTATCTTTTCTTTTCCTCTTCTTTTCCTATCTGTCTGCAAATGTTCCCACCAAAGGGATGCATGTCCTTTCAACTTTGTACAAGAAAATCACCTTCTTATCTTCAGTGCTACCCTCAAAATCAAAATACTTTTCCATCTTTGTTATCCAATCAAGAAATTCTTCTGAATCCAACTTACCTATATAATCTGATGGATTAAAATGTGGTTTGTTATTTGCTCTAGTTAGGGGTCTTATGAACCTCTCTTCTCCCTGATCTAGGCTAGCTTGATCTTCTCTTCCTCTTTCTTCCTATACTTCTACCTCTTCATCACTCAAATCATCAACTGGTCGACCTCTTCTTTGGGCTATTTCAACTACATCTAATCTAGTAGCAATTCCTCTCAACATCTCCATTAAAGTTGGGTCTGCATTTCCACACGCTCCATTTCCTCTAACATTTCTTCTTCCCATAATCTTTACACAAGTCCTCTACAAATGTAGGTTGGATTGTCAATCTATCACCCCACAACAAATCTTCAATAGTACTCCACAAATTCTGACGACCTCACAAGGATCGAATCTCACTCTGATACCAATCTGGTGCAACCACGGTAGGAGGGTCCTCAAAGAGAACAATCTATACCGTGCAACAAGAGTAACACAATAGAAGCAACATGAAATATGGAGGCAAATGCATATTCAAACATTCTCATTAATAGAAATCTTGATTTGAATTGGTTGGCAACATTTGGGCTTACAGATTCAACTCACAAGCCTGCCATAACATGTTCAAAACACAATATTCATATATGCTCCTTAATGTGAGTGAAAATCTTACATATCAAACCCTTTAGTCTCTAATCTACTTTCCTAATGACCTATTACAATGATTTATATCACATCTTGAGATCAAGAATCATCCGCATCAGCCAGAGATTATTACAATCTCCAATGAAAGAAAATGTAATGTGTGCATGAATAGGTTGGCCTCATATTTGAATTACTCCTCAGTAAATGGATAGGATGAAGTGTGGACCTATAATTAAGGTCAGGGAAACTCCATGGAACAATTTGAATCACACCGTCAAGATCTACAAGTTACAGGAAAGATCCACAAGTGATCAAACTAGTCATTAGGTTTGAAATTACTTTGATGTCGGTTCAAGAAATTTCCACTAAATCCGGAAGTGATAACTTTTTGGAAAAAGATCCAATCACGCTCAAATCTTGGAATAAGGCAAATGGACATGTCCACGATGTAAAAATAGCTCCACAGGGCTTGGTGAGCAACTATGATGAATCCACCAACTTGAACTGAACAAGAACTAAGACTGAAAGGAAATATTTTTGGTTGACGCAAGATTTCCAAGAACCAAGGATGCTCCTACATCATATTAATTACCAACTAGAACATGCACCAAATCAGAGAAACCTAGCATACTATACTCCAATTTGGAGAGTGAATCCATGCATAAGTTTATCTGATCTACATCAATCTCCCCACCCCAATTTATTCTACTATACATGGGGGTCATGATATCTGAAGACTTGGACCTCCATTCCGTACAAGGCCTTATTTCTCCCTCCTCATTCAAAATTGGAGGCATGAAAAATTCCTCAAAACCTTCAAAGGTACTTAATTCCCTTTTTATAAGGTTTGTATACCTATTGTGATGACCAAATATGTCATCCAATGAATTGATCATATTTATTGAAAATATGAGATATCATATTGCAATCAAAATTGAGACTCTTTGCATCAATCTTTAACAAAGTGACCCCTTGGGTCCAACATATTTGGAATAATATAAACCTAATTCCTACTTGAATGTGACTAGTGTATGAATTCCTTAACATGTTGTAGCTATCCCACACCTTGTCTACCTAGCTAAAAATGTTGGACAACCTACGACCCAAAATTTTGTCAACAAAATCAAAAATCTTCTTGACTACTTTTTTCACCTTGGCTTCTTCATTTCTTTTTTGGAGCCTCTCCTTCAAATATTTGAGGTCTCAATTATCCAATTATTCTTTTCATGTAACCCTTGGTATTCATTGAGTTATTGTGGTGGAGGGAGCAATCATATGGCCACATTTGGTTTCTCATGCAACTTAAAATTTATTGTGTTAGCCTTATCCATGTCTCCCTATAGTTTCATCGTTGCTTCTATGAAGAGTGTTGTGTTTACTTTAAGGGAAGGTTTGACTTGTATTAACAACTCTCCTAACTATGAGATTTATATGTGTTCATTGGGATAATTTATAACTTGGGGTTTATTGGTCTTAGGAAAAATTGACCAAATAGCCAAAGTTTCATTCCTTGGATGAAAACTTGATCCAAAATAGAGGGCCTCTGCTTGCTCCTTTGAATTCAAAACTGGATCATCACCTCCCTGCATTCTAATTATATCAAATACAATTACAGATGACATGTCCCATCCTAGAAATAAGAGGCAACATGTATTTATTACCAACTATCTACTTCTCTAAGGATTCATGGCATCCATCACTTCTTTTTCATATTTCCAAAATTCCTCAATTATTTCCTTCTTTCATTTCTCAAAGAGTCTTCTATCTAAAACCCTTTGTTGTATTTTCTCTCCTTTATTCTTTAGGAAAAAATATTCGAATTCTTTCATTGTGATGAATTGGTTATCTTACATGAATTCATGGCAACCTTGAACCCTAATGTCATCCACAACTTGCCCACCTATTTCAAAATAGAGGTCTAACCCATCATTAGTCGGTCTCTCTATGATGACCCTTGGGGGGGTTGCATCACTTGCATTATTTCCTCATCACCATTCAACTCATCTGGTCCAAGAGGATAGTCCACTAGTGGTCCAGATGAAGGATCAATTTTCCTCAAAGGAGTGGCTTGCTAAGGACTTGGTGGTACACACATCCTAGAAGTGAATGGACCAAGAGTTCTTTTAGGAGGATTTGACACATTTTCCAATAGTTGATTAACATTGTCTAACATAGTCATCATCCTAACTATCAGATCACTAACATGCAAAAGTTACCCTTAAAAAGATGAATCTTCTTGCTTTCTATTATTTTTTTCTATCTAAATTTTCACCCAAAGAGCCCTATTTTATGCATCCTCCTTAGTTGTACAATTCCTAATAAGATCCTCCACATTATCAAATTCATGTAGATAAGGTACCAATTTGAAGATGGTTCTCTACTCATGTATAAACCTTTTTGGGTCACACCTTCTTATCTTATATACATTCATTTTGTAGGGCAATAATTTTCCATATAACGTCATACCCTCCCTTGATATCACTAAGAAATATAAGAATACAACTATAGCAAGAAGGAGGGCATGCATTTTATTATTCTTGAAATGAGTCTTTTCAGACTGATTCAACTGCCACATGGCTTCTAAAAAGGAAATTCTACTTGGCACATACCTGGGGAGCACATGTGGTGCCACTAGAGATCCATATACTCTAATAATGGTGGCATCTATGTAAAAGAATCAATCACCCCAATTATGATCAATTCCCTTCTTAGGAGTGAGATCCTTTGGCCTCAAGAATCTTATAACCTCCTCTAACAACCTCTAGTCCACTAGAAAACATAAGTTATCCAATACTATTCTAACAAAGAATTTCTTAAAAATTGAGTAGTTGGCCTAATCACAATCCTTATCCCAAATATAAGTACATTCTTGAACTAGTGGTGTTCTTTTTGTTCATCTACAATTCTAATTTGTAGATGGGGTGGCCATACCATTTGTCCATTGCATATAATAATGTGGCACAATAATAAGTACCACTTAAATGATCTATGTTGATGTCCTTATTGAGTGAATTTAAGGACTTCTACAATTCTTCTACAATATATCTAGCATAATCATAGGGTTTATTGAGATCCTTGCTCTGGATGTCAACAACTAACAACATTAGGTTGATAGACATCTAGATCTCAGTGTCTAACCCTAGGACTTGACACAATGAAAGGTATGTCATCACAAAATATTCTTCAAAAATGGCATAGCCAAAAGGCCCCAAATCACCTTTTGCAAACCTTTACAACTCCCTATGAGGCCCTCTAGGCTTGAAACATGGCAACCACTTAACTCTATAACTATCTTTATTCCTTTGATATTTTCTAGTCAAGGCACCCAAACTATAGGTAGCTAAGCATTAGGGTTTAGATTGAAGACCTTACAAATATGGTCCCTATTCATGGGCATGATGTATTTCTCACTTATAGTAAATAATGACCTTTTCTCATGTTTGTAAGCCTTAGCAACTGCTCTAATCAAATCAGCATTAATAAAAAAATTGGGCACAACCATTCTCCCTAACTCTAACTGCGAAATATTGCAAACAGGTCTATCTACTAGGGCTTTTCAAAGGGAAAGCTTAAATAGGGCATAACCTTGAACAAGAATGATAGGATCTCTATAATTCTCATTTTATCAAAAACCCTATCAACCAAAATTTTAGACCCCTGAGCCATTCTTGGCCTCTTTTGTGATCTAGGAAGTTATGTGATAATGTCATCATCCAACCCCCTCTTGTAACCCTTTGATGTTCTAACCATTTTTTTTAAAATTAGGGTTTACTACTTAAACAACTAGGGTTTCATAAATTTTTAACTTCAAATACTTCTGTAAAATTTTGTAGAATCTACTTCTTTATAAACCCTAATTTCCTTTCTAAAAACTTGTTTTTAAGTAATTCACACCCATATACCCCCAAATTCACATAAAAAAACAAATATACTTGTTTGCAATTTGTAGGATACCCTAATTTTAGTGTCAAAACCCTTGTTCACCTAGAAATCTTTACCAATTCATTCTAGTACTCAACTTTTGTGATTTGAATGATGAGAAATGAAGTAATTAAACCATTCCCCAAAAAAATTGGTAGATATAGATAGAATCCATCAATAATTCCTTCGCATACTTGAATATGTGACCAGTAGTAGTCATTCTTCATGTTTGAATGTGATCCGTCAATCTCAAGAAATCTATGGTGATTGAGGGAATTTGAAATTCCCTCCATGATGGAAAAAAACCTTTTTTTTATGCATAGGTCTAGGAAACATTTCACCATTTTGGGCATTCACAGAAGCATGAAGATAAGCTTTGAAGCTAAACTGATAGTTCATTTTATATAAAACATTAACATTAATGAAGATGGGATATGAGGACAGATTTCAAGAGTTTAGGGAAGAAAAAACTTGGTTTAATATCACTATGCGAAAAGTTAAAATAGATAGTCTTAGACTAAAAGAAGGAATTTTTCTACTTCGTGGGAGCTAATGTTTTTGACATAAAAATCAGAAAAAGCAAGGGTATTGTCCCATCAATACAAGGCACCAAAGGACATCCAAAGTAAGCACACTAATAGTACAGTGACAACAGAGAGAACCAAGCCATCACCCATAGCAAGTCATATCAAAAACCAAAAATCAACAGTAAGCATAGGATAAACAGTCCATCATGCAAGCATGATATAGAGCAAACGAGTCCAAAGACCCCCATGGGTCAAACCAAATAAATAGCAATAACATATAAAAATTCATAGAGAAATTGACAAAAACAAAAAGACCCAGAGGTCTAATTCTTTTCCTCCCTGCAAGGTTTATCCTGAATAGCAGTCGCCCAATCCGTCGTGAGGAACTCGAGCAGCTCCTTAAAACTAGCATCTTCTTTGCCATCATCCACAGACTTTTCCTTCTGCAGCAAACATAGACTAGTAGCCAACCTATGCATGACCTTCAGGGCAAAGGGTGACACCTCCTGAACCTTTTTTTCCAACCTCTCCATTCTCCCTTTCATCTTGCCAACTTCTTCCCAAGCCTACTCTTTTCCATTGTTATCCTCTTGCAAGGGGGCTTTCCCCTTATCCATATTAGAGGCCCAGGGATTAATTTCCATCACATTGGAACTGGTAGGGCCCTTCTTGAAGCTTTTAGACACATGGGACATGCTACTCACCGAGACAAACTGGTCTTCCCCACCCGCCACCTTTTTCTCCTGGCTCTCACTGTCACTCCCATTTTCATTATCCAAATCTTAGGCCTCCTTAAGACTTCCCACCTTGTCCTACTTAAGGACCAATCTATGAGATCTATGGGGATTGTTAGCTTCATCAGTAATCTTGATGTCTGAATCAATTTGATGGAGGCATAATTTAGTTTTCTTAGAGGCTTTAGGCTTAGGTTGCGGGGTAGGGGCAAGACACTTTTTTTCCTTGGTAGGGGATGTGCCATGAGGAAGGGCTTTCAAGGTAGGATTTTTTAGGCATTTTTTCTTACTTGAGCTCGACGTATCTAGAATGCTAGTAGAGGGGATAGTAGAGGAAATCGAGGTTCCATCGAGAGTAGGGAGAGACGAGATTTCTTGCACAATGATAGGTCGAGTAGGGAAAAGGGCCATATGAAAATGATAAAGCCTAGACATAAGGCCTTGGTGCAGGATAGTATAATTATTTCCAGAAATTGAGGCTTCATTAAACTCCACCACAGTGCTATCAAGAGCATGAAATAGGAAAAAAGGAATGGAGATATGTTGGTGGCTCCTAAGATGGTTGAGGAAATTAAAGTGGTAATAGTAGTAGACCTCATACCTTCCTTCCAGCATGAAGTACTTCATAATCACCATGCAAACTCTATCTCACGGCTCTAGAAACACCTTGCAGTCAAAGCCACCCTGCAACTTGATAGGTTTCTCCATGCCATGAAAGAACTGGTTTAGACTAATCTTGTCTGGAATCTTCGTAGTTTTCTTCCAAGTTTGACCACTACTCATAAGCCCCATAACTCTGGTAATAACCTCCTTAGAGACTTCAAAGGAAATTCCACTGATGGTAACCCTACCATCATTCCAAGAGGTGACAAACTTAATAGACAAGCCCTCATCGTGATTAGTCATGGCCTCCATATACTGGGTAATTCTACCTTCTTTGCAAATGTGCCAAATAGTGGCATTAGCCTTCCACTCATCACACATGTCCGGATCCACACACACTCTCTCCCCATCCATAGAGCCCACACCAAAATCGCCAACCTCCAGAATAGGAAAACCAAGGCATAAGAGCTAGTAACCAATTCTAGAAGGATCGAAAGGGAAAAGGTTGGCGAAAAGTGACCAGAAAAGTTGAAAATAAAGGAAATAAATGCCACATATCACAACCCACACAAAGGTAGAAACTCCCTTGTTTTAATCTCCCATGACACGTAAGGGCATGATATCAGCGTAATACTTAGCCATCTAAAAAAATCTCATAAAATCCACTAACTTAAAAAGTTCAACAAAAAAATTTAGGGGGTTCAAAAAATGATGACTCCATCGGTTAGTAGGGGTAGAAAGATTCACCATCATATCATCCCACAAGAGGTTGTGCATACCATTAGACAAACACATGATATCCATCACCTCACATAGTAGCCAATTATTCAAAATCATGCTCCCGCCAAAAGTACTAACCAAAGTTAGTAGGAGCCTAGCTAATATAAGTAAGCACCTTCTAGGACTCAACATTAAGATGTTTGAGATCATCCCTTAAACACACCAGAGCCAAGGGAGGCAAAAAAATCCACTTTTTTCCAACACCGAAGCCCTTCAATATCAAGACCCGCCGCTGCCATGTTGTCAGTAATCACATTTCCCTCTCACCTGTGAAGGGCATTTTTCAAACCTACATTCAGTACATTTCAAACTCTTGAGTCACATGAGGCACGGGAGGAGGATGAATGTGCCTAACGTGCTATACAATCTTCTCTCAATCATGGTGGTCGAGACCCAGAAAGGTAGGGACAATTTTGTTTCCCACCATTTTCTGATTAAATTGCTAGTTGAAAAGTCTTTGCATGATGTGTCTAGAATGACCCAAGAAGAATTTATAAATGTTGATCAAATTAGACCTGAGCACTTGCAACCTAGGTTTTTGCCTCAACCTCATAGGTCTAGTAGGAGATTGAGCAAGGTTGAAGCCACTCGTGGTGCTTCAACCTCTAGCGCAGGCCCTAGTGTAAACCCTCCTACAATAGAAGAAACCATAGAAATTAATTATTTTGGAATAGAGTACTCAGAAAAAGAAAGCTCCTCAGATTCTGATGACAACATTCCACTTGGCACCCTGATGAAAACTAGGGCACATAAGAGAGAAGTAGAAACAAGAAAAGGAAAGGCCAAAAGGCAGCTGGCAGAAAGAAAGGTGTCAAGTTCTAAGAAGAGGAAGGTTGGCACTGTTCATCCTACAGCCAAAGAAAAATGTGAGAGACCTCCTAGGAAATCAAGACCAACTGGGCCAGTGATTGGTATGCCTCCAAAGGAAATCCTAAGCCTGTTGAAACATCAAATGAGGACCCTAAAGCTCCAATCGGGTAGGAGAATTTTGAAGAAGAAGACATATTTGAGAGAGCAACAAATATAACACTAGCCAATCTTGCTAACATTGCAGAAGAGTTTGAGGAAAATCAGGATTTCCTGCAGCATGAGCAAGAAGTCCTATAGCAAGAGGTCTTGTAGCAACAACTAGAACCATAGCAGGAGTTCCTACAACCACAACAAAAAACAAGAACAAGAGCCCCTACAGTAAGAAGGGGGAGAAGAAACAATACCCTTGCAACCAGAGACAACTAGACAACTTGAGTCCATGCAGATAGTACTATATGGGGAGCAACCATCGATAAGAATACTGGTAGGAATTCATAATCCTCTTGATTTTACAATACATATGGAAATTTTGAATTTATGGAAAGAAATAAAAAGGAGGGGGGAAGAATGGAAAAATTAAATGCAAAAGAGGGATGAGGAGATTGAAGATAAGGACACAAAAATTTCCACCCTAAAGAAGAGGTTGGATGATATGGCAACCTTGGTACCACAGATTTTGGAATGTAGGACCCCTCCAAGAGTCTATGCTTTACACTTGAAAGAGAAATATCTCTCTTTTAAGCTATCAAGGATTGTCTTATGTTTGAATCCTTCTACTGACACTCCCAATAAATTTTTCAATGCTTATCAAATTGCCTCCCCTGAAATGAATAATTTACTATGTGAGTTTTATTTGCATAATTATGTTGTAAATCAAGACCATGGTTGGAATCTACTATTGTATGTTGGAGATGTCCAAATAAGGGCATTTATGTCTTGGGTACAAAATGAGATTAGTTGGGGACAACATGGGGCTTATAAGGAATTGGAGTCTAACATCCCTGTGCCCATTAGGGTTGAATCAAGCAACCCAAAGGATATTTACAAAGAATGGAACAAAATGATTCTCAGAACTAGTTATGGCAATAGGATTATGCCTTGGATTGAGGCAGTTTACAGTGAGTATGAGGTAAAGGTAGCAACAAAGGAGGAAACTATGAGAAGATACCTATCACAACAATGGAATAGCCTAACTAATGAGATGAAGCAGGTTGAACCTCATTCCATCCAAAATTATGTTGCAGCAATAAAAATGATTGATAGGTATATTTAGATTGGGAGAACGAAGGGGTGATTTTGGCTTCCCCTGACTTTCCAGCCACCCATTCTCATGTGGCCCATGCCAAACTTCAGAT
Organism: Sequoia sempervirens; assembly: GCA_007258455.2. NCBI lineage: Eukaryota > Viridiplantae > Streptophyta > Pinopsida > Cupressales > Cupressaceae > Sequoia > Sequoia sempervirens. The sequence continues at coordinate 28,630 of VDFB02056155.1, forward strand.
TCTACCAGTATGACACTGCTATAGAAAAATAGAGATGGAGTAGATTGGATAGATTGGGAGGATTCTATTGGGACCCTAATTCACGCTCAGTAGCCACTAATGTTGGACAACTATCAATTGCAAATTTCAAAGCTTTGACCAAGCAGAATAATAAACCTTCCCCTATTGGAGGACCAGCAAAACGTCAGGCTGGGGGGAGTGATGAGCCTAGTTTTTGGTCCAATTTTGGGTAGAATCTATAGTTTATTTTATGGAAGTTGGCATGGAATTTGATGCTAAATGTTGATATTTTCATAATGTTTCCCTGAAACCATAGACATTGGGCTTAATCCTATTTCTACATTTTTTAATGACATTGGCATATTATGTTGATTATCTATATTGTTTTTGCATGTGGTTAATGAATGATCCTTAAGAAGGTTATATATATGTAGTTATTGTGTGTATTGACATTACGATGTAGATTTAATTTTAGGATGCTAAGTTGAGGAAGACACTGCCAACTGGGCATGCACCATAACGTCCAGCAAAAGAATCGCTCAAGGTCAAAGGAGGTCGACAACAAAAGATTCCTCATGCAACCGAATGTAAACACCTTGTAGTGGACTTTAATGATTGAGCAGATGCGGGTGTTACTATTGTGCTAAATCTATGTTTGGACTTGCATGTCTGACCAGATTCCATGCATGCATAATCATCACCGCTCCACTTTCTTTGTTTCCCCTAAATGGTGTCCTCCCAGTCGTGGAGTTGATTGCCTTGTCTAGCTGATTGTATAAATAAATATTTGATGCTCCTTCTTTAAGGGTTGCATGATTTTATATTGTACTTTCACTCTCAAGTTTTCAGTAATATAGATACATTACTCTTTTGTACTCATGATTTACAGTGAATAAAATAAAGTTTTGAGTTCGAGCATCTAAGTTCTCATTAGTTTTAGAGGATACTTATCCAAGGGGGCCCACTTGGTGAGTAATCCATCCTCTTAGTTTAATATTAGTTTAGTATTACTTTTTGTTTAGTAATTAGTTAGAAATCTAGCACCGACTATTCCTACAACCACTACAATTCCATTTTGTAACTATTCCTATAGCCAAAGCAGGCAAAGTAGTGCCATGTTTGTTGCTCAGATTTTCATTCTTGTTATGCATTTTAGTTTGATGTAGTTGTTGATTGATGATTGGAATTTATGGTATTCCCTTCGAAGAAATTTACTTTCAGCATTGCGTGTTCCTTAGTTGTAGAATAAAAATGGCTACTTTGGGTTCCTAGTGCACATACTGTGTTGACCCATTTCAAGTTCACGTCCCTGGGTTGACATATTAAATGCACCTTCATGAAGATTGAAATGGCTATTCAGGTTAGATTTCCAATCTTTGAATCATGGTTGTAAGGGCTTAGTTATTAAATCATTGTAGGAGGCCTACACAGGGCTGCACAGCACCAAAGAATAGAGAATTTTCTGTAGAAAATGCATTAAACAGTGCTTTTTATTGATCCAAATCATACATTCAATCACCCACGAGTTCAAAAATGACTACAAAGCTTTTTTAAAGGTAGAACATCATGAATTTTTAGTTTCAACTACCTTATACCGACCTACAACACAAATGACCCTTCACCTTCCTAGTTTGCATCATTTTTGCAATTTGACAGCTTTGAAATTTGTATGACAACTTTTCTCCTTTTTTGTAATTTAACACAAAAAAATAAACTTTAACCCTCCAAATGACTTCACTAAATGGAAAATGACTCTTCTAACCTTTTTACAAGGTAAAGACATCAAAATTGCATCAGATTACAAATTTTCTTCAACATGAAGCATGAGGTTGCCATGGTGCTCCTATATCAGAGAAGGATATTCAAGTCAGGGGGAGAATCCAAGATCATTGTACCATCACTTCAGAGCCTTAGATATTCTCTAGGAGTCTTTTTGTTATAAGAGGGATCTTGGTATCCTAATCCTTTTGTGTTTTCATCGATTGATTTTTTTCTCTAAGACATGATGAATTTCATGCTCACTTCTTGTGTCACATCCTTGTTTGGTCAAGATGGTGAAGCCTTTGCCATATGTTTCTTCTAGGTTTATTGTAGTTTTTGTTACTTTTTTATGATAAAAGGGTTGAGTGTTTGCTTGTTTAGAGGAACTAGGTTCACCCGTCGTAGGTTAGGTTGAACTTTTTCTTCAGTTTTAGTATGTAAGTAACCAAACATCTTAGGGGTTGTATTGTGGGAGGATCTGGTTGTTTCATGGAAGGATAGAATGATGCATTAGCTTCAAGGTTATCAATACAATCATTTATGAACTGATTCATGTTTTCATCATCTTCTCCAATGATGTCAACATCACGAGGAGGACCTGCATTAGGAGTTGAGTGAGCATGGGTGAGTTAAATTTCATTAGGGTCATTACCAAAGGCACAATTTGACATATCTACCAAAGATTTCAAGGACGTCCACAATTTTCTAAAGCACATATCCATGATGCAAGATTGAAAAAATGCACTTGAAATGAAAGAAATTGGAATAACAACAAATTTGGAAACTCAAACTGAAAACATAAAGCAGCCCACAAAAGCACAGAAAAGAAATTTCAGATCCTAAAAAGCTAAGAATCAAATTCAACAAGGACTAAGATGCCAGGAAGGACATCTTAGTCCTCCTAGTGAGATTTTGAAGTGGTTGAAACAAACAACAAACAAGAAAGAGAGATTTCTGAAGCAAAAAATATTGAGAGAGATTAAGACGCCATGAAGGGTGATTTAGTCCTAGCAGAGGATTTTTTGTAGAAAAATAGGGAATTTTGGAATGTCAATAGTGTTTATAGATATCCTATGTAGTATGCTGATGCTTGGAAACAGAAAAATGTGCAAATAAGTGCAGGAAAAAGTAACTAGAAACAAGCAATTGAATGCAATATTTGAATTTGCAATTTTTCAATTTTGAATGTAATAAGAATGCAATGAAGATGAAGAAAAAATCACTTTTCAACTTTTCAATGAAATTAAATGATGCAATAAATTAAATATGCAACTTATATGCACTTTTCACTAATGCAAATATAGGAAACCCTAAATGCAATTTCACTAATGCAAGATGCAAGACACCTAGATGCACTTTCACTAATGCAAAATGCAATGCAAGAATGAATGATATCTAGATCTAAGGACTTAATAGACTCCAAATCAAAAATACAAAGTGTCAGGTTCACCAAAATGATGAATGGGAAAATGTATACCTTTTTGGGATGTCACACTTTTCTCACTCAACCATTCACTAATATCCTAAGAGTCCTAATTGGATTGACTAACAACCTCTCAAGGTGAGCCAATTCTCAATTAGTAAGGTCCTGGGAATGGTTTCTTAAGTTCTAAGGGGTTCACCATAAAGCAAATGCTTGGAAAAGAAAATGTTTGAAAACACGCTATGATATACAAAATCACCTAAAACTAAAAATGCAAGCTAAAGGAAATATGCAAATAATGAAATTATGCAATAGGGAGATGATATGTGTGCACTTGGGAAATCTTGAGATGTCGTGAGGATTCTGGAAATGCAAACAGGCTACCAAAATATGATGTGGAGGACTAAGATGCCCAAGATGGTGTATTAGTCCCCCTGCTATTTTTCGGGGCAAATGTGGAGTCTTCGAATCTCAGAACCGGATCTCTGAAAATCTCTAAAAATTGAGCCTAGGAGGACTAAGATTCCCAAGACTAAATTTCTACAAACTTTGAATAGGATCCTAAGCTCCTAGGTCTACACAAGCTTCTCTTCCGGTCTCAGGTTTTGGAACTTCCGAATAAGGCCTGAAAGTGAGTTTCTGTGAAGATGAGAACTTTGTAATGCAATGTTGCACTCCAAGTGATCTTCAAGTCCACAACCTAGATCTGCAATCACAAATGTGCAAGATGGGAAAAACTTGTTGTTTGTTAGTGAATGGGGGTTTTCCTTTGTCAAACTTCTTGTTGGTAATTAAACCTTGAAATGAAATGAAATGAAGGAATGATGAATGAACAACATGCAATCCTACAACTCACCAAACCCTTTATGAAGTCTACAAACTTGTTTGTAATGGTTGCAATGGATATGGATCTTGAATACTTGAAAGATTGGACTTGAATTGCTTGCTTGGATCAAAACCCTACATCACAAGTGTTAGCACAACAACACACATGATGCAAGAAAACACTTTGATATGATGCTTGAATATGAAAATGGCTTCAAATGCTTGATGAATCTACTCTCGAATTCTCTTGTGAACTCAATTATGCTATGATAGACCTCACAAAAGACTTGGGTTGAAATGAATCAAGGAACCTTGTATTTATACTTATATATACTTAATATCCCAAAATTATATCACACCAAGCCGACATATGAATTCATTGAATAAAGGAGGTTAAATCTTGCCAAATTTTGAAATTAAACCTCAAAAATTACTCAAGGAGGACTAAGACACCCTAGGTGGTGTCTTAGTCCCAAGTCCTAAAACTTGGGGCACAAACACCAAAAAGGGGCCCAATCTAGGGGCGTCAAAATTAGGGTCCAAAAAGCCTTGGGGGATTAAGATGCCCTAGGTGGCGTTTTAGTCCCAACCCAAAAATTAGGGACACACCAATGGATTCATTAAATTAACACTTATGCATTGGAGAATGTTGGGATTAACTAGAAAAATATGTTATTCATAGGTCTTATGGACACAAAATAGGACCAATGAAGCCATAAAGAAGCATAAATAAAGCAAGGCGGGCCCAAACAAGTGTGAAAATGCAAGGGTATGCATTTTAGTACACTACAATTATAAATATTGTTTGATAATCATGGATTATAGATTCCTTACAGATCAATATCTTTTAAAAAAAATTAATCCTTGGATATTTTTTATTGACATTAATGGTTAATAATGATACCTTGTTTTGTAAGTTGTTACTTATAGGTTAATTATAAATAGTGGTAATAGATGAAGCTTATGGAGTCCCACCTATTCTCATATGTTCTTAGTCACCCTATGGATAATTTGATAACCATATCTAGTTAAGTGTAAATAACATGGATATTCTAGTGGATCAAGGTTGAGGGGTTATCTACATAAAGAAATCAAGGTAGGAGATAAGGTAGTTCCCCTATCCCTCTTTATACAATAGTATTATACTATTATGTTTTGGTTAGATGTCACCACAAGGTAGTTAGATTTATATAGTTGTATCGTGTCATCTTAACTATTAAACTATAGAGGTAAAGCTATACTGTATCAAACACCAAAACTTTAGCCAAGAAACATTACGAATACATGTTCAATTTATTCTTTATTTTTGTTATGACGTGTAGCTTCCCTATGTTATGTACTCAATTTGATTCTCTCTTGGTGTGTTATTTCCATTATATACTTCCTCTTCTTTTACTTTAACAATCCTTGGTTGGTGTCATGTATTAATAATGCATTCAGTTCCTAGCACTCATGAGGTATGAATGTATAGCTATTTAATATTATTTTTTCTATTTTGAGAATATCAACATGTTCTTATTTTTGAGTTCGATTAAATATGAAGTTGATGTAGGTATTTATCAATTTTTGTACTTGATTGGTTTCATAAAGAAGGATAATATGAATCCTATCTAAAATAAATTTTCAAAATTTATGATATGCCTAAAATAGTTTTAATATCAAGATTCATTAATTAGAAGGTGGTATTATTAATTTATAAATTATTCTACTAGTGCTAAGAATTTATTTATGATGAAAAACAAGTTATGTAAGAGTTATTGGTAGGTCATATTGTTGTTATTAGACATTCATCCTTATTACCATAATACCTGCTTGAAACATAGTTGGACACCTTACAACAATCATTGCAGTATTTTAAGCATGGTTTAAGTCAAGCTTTCTCACACCTCACCTCACATTTATCACCAAAAATGTTAACATTTAATAGCCTTGGGGATCACATTCAATATTCGTATTCCATCATCACAATGGGAAAAAGTATCTTTCACATTTTGCAAGCAATACTATGTGTATGCTTCACAAGGCATTGTAAAACAACTTATAATCCTCAACAATGGTTGGGAATGCAAACCGCATAATCAAAAATATATATAAATGCTACCTTTAATGGCTGCCTTGAGTCTCTTTGTTGTTCACTAGTAGATCCACATGTTATTTCCTTTATTTTTCTATGTTATTTCCTCCATACTAAGAACAAGTGTATGCATTTATCATGCCTCTCCCACCAACATCGAGTATCTTTCCAAACTCAGAATACATTATGTTGGTTAGTTACAATAGTTAAATTCATTCTAATTTAATATTTATATTATGACAGATTTGATTGGACTATGGCCATTTTATTTTTGAGTAATTGGTGTGTCTTCTAGATATCTTATTCAAGTGTATATATTTTTATATTTCTTATTTAGTTGATAAATTATTTATAAGGAATTTCATTCTAATAAAATCATATTTTATAATTTAGGTTAAAATAAATTAGACTTGAAATAAAAAAATTCAATTTTTTTATATTTTAGAAGATACAAAGTAAAGTTTTAATGATATATTTTCACAAAGGTTTAAATTCATAAATTTAAAGGATTAACTTAAATAAGGAATAAGGAAGTTGGAATAATCTTACATAATTCTACTATTGATCTAATAATGAACACTAGTGATTTGATTAAGAAGACACCAACACATTTCTAAAAAGAAGATCAAGCTATTAATTCTATACCCATTATCAAAGGAGATGCAGTTGAAGGTAGCACATGACTAAGGACACAAGATGGCATAGATTTATAAAGATTAATTGATCATGAAGAAGAATTAATGAAACAACCATATTCATTCTAAGAATATTAAGAGTCATGATAACAACTATGATACTATACAAAAAGAATTCCCTTCCTTTTTCAAGGAAGTTATAGGAATGTTTTTCAAAATCATTCACAAGCTTGCAATAGTATTCTACCAAGTCCATGAACCTTTGTACTTCATTAAAGTTAAAATGCTACATTAATCCATGATGGCCTAAATTTTCTTTGGGTCTACTATGATCACCTTCTAATAAATCACATGTATCCTAAATAATGTACTTCTATTTAAAGGAATGTGTATTTTGACAATTTTATAAATAGTTTATGCCTTCACACTCCTTGTAATACTAGTCCAATATGCTACTTGTGTTTAATTTGATTTTTATAATAAATAAAAATATCAAGTAATACGAAAAATATAATGATATAAATAATCATGAAAGATTATATTCATTAAATTCATAAATGTTCCATGGGGTGAACTAGTTATCCCAAAAGAAAGTATTATGAACTCATCAATGACAATACCTAGTTCTAAATGTAGCTTTATGAATGTATTCCTCCTTTATTCTTTGCTAACTATAATTGAATATTAGACCTATTTTTTAAACTACGGCCACCCTCTTAATCAGTGAAATAAGTCATATATTTTAGGTGGTGGATATCTAATGTTAATTGTTTCTATATTGAATATACATCATCAAGACAAAGGAAAAGTGTCTTATTCATAAAAATAGTTGGAGCATCCCATGACAAGACACTAGAATATATAAATCCTTTCTTTAAAATTTCACTTAGGAAAACCTTTAATTCATGCAAATATGAAGTGTTTATTCGATAGAGATCTCTAAAATAGGGGCTAATTCATGCATGAACTCTGTTAAAACATATAAAACACCCATTTAGGAGGAAACAAGAGGAGTTCATTAGGAAAGACATCCTAAGACTTTTCTAATGAAGGTTTATTTTCATCTGTAGGGTTCTCATTCACTTTTACTAAATAAAAATTAACAACAAATAGGTCACACCCATTTCTTTATTCTATTTTGAGTTGTAAAATAGAAAATTTATTAATACCTTCATTCCTTGTAATCCTAATAGAACTATTTTATTATACATTTCATTCAAACAATCTACTTTCTTTCCTCTAAATTTAATCTTCGATTCATTTCTTTAGAACCAACCATTTTTAGAGTAATCTCATAAGACTCCAAGGAAAATTAGAAGAATTTTATCCAATTTTTCATTGTATGCACCCTATGTTATAATTTAGAATGGTCTCATTTATAAATTATCTTTGGATCATGTACACAACTCAACACTACCCCCTTTTTAACAAGGATTCAGATTTTAAGTTGAATTTCTAAACTATCTAAGGTGATATAAAATAGTAAGAATCACCTAATTATATTAAGATCAAAATATAAAATACATTAATTATACTTCATAGCTCTAAGCGTGACATTTTCACATCATTATCACCATGCTCCCTATCTTTCTTTGTTGGTGCCATATCCACCATGAATGAGGCCTATTTTTCTAAAGGTTCTATATATAACAAATAATTTGATAAACATTGACCAGTGTTTGCATTTTAATACTAATTGATTATCACTTCATACCTTTTACCAATTTATAATTTCATATCTATAAATATAACCCTCATTGCAAGGATTTACCAATATAAAAAATTGTAGGGGAATAACTATAATTCCCCATTTTTATAAATAGACTTCTATGTTACCTAAGTTCCAATTGAATATTTGTTAGAGTGAAATATAATATTTCTAGCTCTAATCAAGGATTCTAGATTAATTATTTCAAATCCCTCAAAAAATATACTCATTAGAGAGGTTGTGAAATAATAAATCTTACCAATTAGGGATCATATTCTTATTCATACTTTCATACCACAATCCATTAGCACAACTTATCAACCTCAATGAGGGAAATAGTCACTATTATGGTTCACATTTTTATTTACCAGTAATTCATTACTGTGGGTTGAACAAAATAATCCATCCTATATAAAATTATAAAGATATATGTGTTGGATGTTGTGGTTATGTTTCTGATATGTGGTTTTCATTGATGTCAACACTATTAGCATTAGTGCATTAGAAGTTGTATATGTCGAGGATATTGAGAAAATTGTAATAAAAAGAGTTACAGGTTGTCAATGGTGAAGTGAATTTTAGTCTATCGATGAACTCCATACGTTGTTGTTCAGAGGTTGTGGACTATTTAATGGTTTCTTGTTGAGTATATATAGTTTATCCACATCAAGTTTCAGAGATCTACATGAAGATTTGATCAAGTTATGAAGATTTGTATTCTAATAGTTTTTTTGTTGCTTCAGTTTGTCTTCCTGAATGAAGATCATGTGATTTCAGTAAGTTCAGTTGTTGCAGATGCTTCTATGGTGATTCATGATGTTTGTGGATGTTTCTAGATTGTTCTCTATCAGTGTTGCACATCCGCATTCATCATTGTGCTCGCGATCTGAGATTTTCTCTTGAGTGTTCATGTTTTTCCTATTCTTAGCCGACAAGGTGTTGAAGCGTGTTGTAGATCTTCGAGGAGTAATTAATTGAAGTGGTTCATGTTTGAGGATGTTAGTTTCGGTCTTCATTATGTTGTGGCCAACCTTGGTTGATTCACATGAAAAATCTTTATTGTTTTGGGTCGATAGTTTGTATTCATTTTATTATTTCTTTGTGGACGACTTATAGCGATGTAATTTCTTATTACAGATATATATGAGCAATTTTTTATTCAAAATAAGTGTGTGTTTGTGTGAATAAGGTTCTAAATCATTCAAAGGTAGAGTGAAGAAGTGTTCACGTGCCTAACTAGAACTGTAATCAAGCATTAGCAGATGCTATTTTCTCCGTTCAAAATCTTATGGATATAATCAAAACCTTTCTATAAGATAGTGTGTCTTCCTTTGTAATTGAGCAATGAGCTCTACGCAGTGTGCCGTAATGCATGTGCATTCCCCATTCGTATTTCCTTATAATTTTAACAAGGTATAATCTTGTGGACTAACCTCCACTATGTTTTTTCCCCTAATAGGATTTCCACGTAAAAATGTTGGTGTTATGTGTCCTTTTGATGTGTTTTTCATTCATGCTTTCATGGTTATTGATCTAATCTGAGAATAAGGTTAATAAAGTTGAACTAGTTTAAAATTCTGGGACAACTGATTCACCCCGCCCTCTCAGTTGTCTATCCTTGTGTTGCCAACAATTGGTATCAGAGAAGGTTCCTTGGAAGAAGTTTAATAGCTTGAGGTGATCCAGGATGGTGACTTATAAGAAGGATAGTCCTAGATTTGATGGAACAAATTATTCTTTGTGGAATACTTGAATGGAGTGCCATCTGAGATGCATTGGTGAACCCTATTGGAGCATTACAAGTAATAGATATGTTATTCCACAGAATGGTCCTACTACTTCTGCTGAGATCAGGGATGTTGAGTATAATATAAGGGCTAAGGAAGCGTTGTTGAGTGCTTTGACTGGTACTGAGATGACAAATGTGATGGATTTGAAGACTGCTTATGAGATCTAGAAAAATTTGGAGACCTTGTATGAAGGTGATGCTAATGTGAAGATTGCTAAGCTATAAAGTCTGAAAGGGAAATATGAAAAGTTGAGAATGTGTGATGAAAATTTTACTACTTTCATGAAAAGAGTGAATGAACTTGTGTGTGGTATCAGATGTGCTAGTGGATAGATAGATGAATCAAAGATTGTTGCTAAAGTACTTAGATACTTTCCTGATTCTTACAAATTCAAAGCTAGTGCTATTGAAGAGCTCTGGACTGTGAAAAATGTTACCAAAGATATGTTGATCGGTAAGCTTACTACTTTAGAGTTGAGTGAATTTGGTGATGCCCTTCCTAAGGTATAATCTGCATTCAAGGCCACTACTTCTGGAAGAGATAAACAAAGATATGATCTGGGTGAAATTTCATCAAGAAAGACATCCAAGTATGAGGATGAAATGAAACAACTCGATGAAGAAGAAAGAGAGCTAGAAGAGCTTGAAGCACTGATTATGAAAAGAGAAGCCATAGGACAAGGTAAGTATAAGGTAAAGTTTCCTATTAAATGTTTCTCTTGCAATAAGATAGGTCATTTTGCATCAAGGTGTTCTGAGAAAGTTTCCAAGCCAAGATATAACAAGCCTAAATTCCAAAATAAATGTTACTATGTTGTTGATGAAGGTGTGACAGATGATGAATTGGATAAAGGAAATGCAAGTGAAGATGAATTTGTATTTATTTCTATCAAGGAAAATAATCTTGTGTCTACTAAATCTGCTAATTGTACAAATGTGGAGAAATTCCTAGCTGCTCGAGTTGAAGAGAAAGATGAATGGGTAATTGACAGTGGTTGCTCTCATCATATGACAGTAGATAAAAGTAATTTTGTGAGTTTGAAAAAATATGATGGTGGTGTTGTGAGATTTGGTGATGACAAAGTTGGTGTGATCTGTGGCAGAGGATGCATTTCTCTTGATGGTAAGCATAATACTAATGATGTCTTGTACATGTGGAAGGTTTGAAGCATAATATTTTTAAGTGTTGGACATATGGTTGATAAGGGATACAATCTTCAATTCATGGATGGTAATTGAAAAATATTGGGAAATTCTGGAAATGTGATTGCATTAGGTACAAAAACAAAAGGTAATATCTTTCACCTGAGTGTTGCTAGGAAAAATTGCTTGATATCTCAAATTGATGAAAGTTGGTTGTGGCATAGGAGAATGTGTCATGTTAACTTTGATAATATTGTCAAGATAAGTTCTACTAAGGATGTGAGAGATCTTCCTAAGTTGATGAAACCTACTAATGCCATATGCAAGGAATGTCAATTAGGAAAGAAAACTAGAATTTCATTTTGAAGCAAACAACAAAATTCAAATGGATTGTTGGATCTTGTGGATACTGATTTTTGTGGTCATGCTAGAGCCAAAAGTTTACAAGGATACAAGTACTTCATGTTGCTTATTGATGACTATTCAAGAATGATGTGGGCTACTTTCTTAAGGGAGAAATATGAAGCTCTAGAAAATTTCAAGATCTTTAAGGCTATGGTTGAAACAGAGACAAGTCTGAAGATTAAATGTTTGAGATCAGACAAAGGTGGTGAATTCACTCCCAGTGAGTTTAATTCTTTTTGTGAAGAACATGGAATAAAGAGACAATTATCTACACCGTGGACCCCTCGACAAAATGGAATTGTGGAAAGGAAGAATAGAACAATTCTAGATGTTGCTAGAACTATGATAATGGAAGGAAATGTACCTCATATCTACTGGAGAGAAGTTGTGAGTACTGTTGTGTACACACTTAATCGGGTACAAATCAAAGGTGATACCGGTAAGACTCCTTTTGAGCTATGGATTGGTCAGAAGCCTAAGTTGTTAGATATTTCAAGATCTTTGGAAGCAAGTGTTATATCAAAAGAGATGAAGATATAGGAAAATTTGATGCTAGGAGTGATGAAGGAATCTTTTTGGGTTATTTTACTAAAAGCAAGGCCTACCGGTGTTACAATAAGAGATTGAAGAAAATGGTTGAAAGTGCAAATGTCAAGGTTGATGAAGACATAGTTGCACCATCCAGAATTTGTGGATATGATTTTGATGATCGGAATGATAGTACAAACCAAGGAAATCAATTTCAGACTTCAAGTCAAGTCCAAATCATTTTGGTGAATCAAAAAGATCAAGAAGAAGAAGAAGTTGGTGAAAGAGTAGAAGAGAGATCAGAAGAACTTGAAATTCAAGAACGTCCTAAGACTCTAAGGTATATAAGGTTGAATCATTCAGAGAATTAGATCATAGGTGATAAGAAAAAAGGTGTTTAGACTAGGAGAAAGATTGCAGAAGAATATTTTTTGATTTCAAAGAATGAGCCTGACAATGTGAATGAAGCATGCAAAGATGAACATTGGGTTGAAGAAATGAAAGAGGAACTACAACAGATTGAAAATAATGATACACGGATTCTTGTTCCCAGACCTAAGGATAAAAATGTAATCAGAACTAAATGGGTCTTTAGAAACAAACTGAATGAGCAAGGTGAAGTGGTTAGAAACAAAGTGATACTAGTATGTAAGGGATATTCACAGATGGAAGGTATTTATTTTGAAGAAACCTTTACCCCTATTGCTAGAATTGAAGTTGTGAGATTGTTTCTTGCTTATGCTGCTTACAAAGACTACAAGGTTTATCAGATGGATGTCAAGTCATCTTTTCTAAATGGTGAGTTGGAAGAAGAGGTGTACATGTTGAACAACCAAATGGATTTCGGTTGATTGATCAGGGAGATATGGTTTGTTGGTCAAAGAAATCATTGTATGGACTCAAGCAAGCCCCTAGAGCATGGTATTCTAGATTGGATAAGTACTTGATGAAGCTTGGATTTAACAAAGGTACTGCTAATAGTAATCTGTATTTCAAGATTGATAATAATAAAGATTTGATTGTGGAATTCTTTGTTGATGATATCATATTTAGACGAGATGATAGCTTGTGCATGAAGTTTTTTGATGAGATATAGAATGAGTTTGAGATGCCAATGATTGGAGAGATGGAATTCTTCTTGGGATTACAAATCACTCAGTTAGATAAAGGGATCTTTATATCTCAGTCCAAGTATGTAAAAGAATTTTTGAAGAAATTTGGTATGGAAGATTCAAAGCCAGTTGGTACACCCATGGTGACCAGATGCAAGTTGACAACTGATGATGATTCTCTGAAGGAAAATCAAACTAGATACAGATCAATGATTGGTGGATTGCTTTACTTGACTCAAACTAGGCCTGATATCATGAATGTTGTATGTATTGTTGCAAGATTTCAAGCTGATCCTAAAGAATCTCAGTGACTTTTGTGAAGATAATTTTCAAATACTTGAAGGGGACAGTTGAATTTGGCCTGTAGTATCCTAAAGATGATGATCTTACCTTGAGTTCCTTTACTGATGTTGATTGGGCAGGAGATGTGAATAAAAAGATTCAAATTACTAGTGGTGGAGCATTTTTCTTGGGAAAGAATTTGATTTCATGGTTAAGAAAAAATCAAAATGCTATTTCTTTATCTACTACATAGGCAAAATACATTGTTACTGCTAATAATTGTACTCAAGTACTATGGATAA